>LGRX02030680.1:0-42808 GCA_001247695.2 Cymbomonas tetramitiformis | reverse complement strand
TTTTCGAGAACTTGGGCGGGGCGATGACCGTCACCGCCCAAGTTCTCGAGAACTTGGGCGGGGCGATGATAGTGACCGCCCAAGTTTTCGAAGACTTGGGCTGGGAGTTTCGCAGGGTTAAACAGAGCCCGTTGTGCAGCATACAAAACTTTTCGCAATGTCATCTTTTCTACCGTCAATTGTAATAGGTCTTTTGGAGGAGGTGTTTCATAATGATGATAAACTTCTGGAAGATATCGAGCAGATTAAGAATGACGGCACGCAGTTGAAGACGGATTCGGCGGTGATAGCGCGGTGCGTCGGGAAGGAGAAGGCGGGTGTTGATAAGGCTGCGCTAGAAGATTTGGGCCTTTCCATCGGGACAAAACAAGAGCTCGCTGAGGGTGAATCCCTTAAGTTAGTAGACGAAGAAGGGTTTGGGTGTCTTCGGAAAGGTTGCCTGTTCAGCTTGCACTCGGAAGAGGCGTCGCGTCGGATGGTGGACATAGACATAATGCGACGGTTCGATCGCTTAAAAAAGTTTGCGCACCTTGGACCGGAGACAGCGAGCACCAAAAGGCGAAAACGAAAACGGACTGGGAACGATTTGCCCACCAGACCTGCGTGGATCTTCTGGAGGATATGAGGGATAGGGCAGCCGTGTCTGTCTCCTCTCAACCATCATCCCCAGGTACTGTTCGAAAACCTATTTTTCACTTTGGCGCGTCCTCCGTGTTCTTGATGGAACATCGCGTGTCCTCAGGTACGGATCCGGGAGCTGCGTTCGTCCGCACGCACCTCTGCAGCATCCTGAAAGAACCATCTGAAGCACCTCGCTTGCTTCGGGGGAACGATACGGACCGTGGGGAACTCGTTGCTTTCAATCTCGCCGCCGAGATTACGGAGGCCCCAAACTATGTTTTGTGTGTTGTTGCTCACACAATAGAGGAAAACGAGAAGGTCATGGTCCGATATTTAGATTCTACGGGGTCAAGACACAGTCTTCTGGAGGTTGCTTTAGACGTGCAGAGCGACGTACACTACATCGTGCAGCCTGAAGGTCGCGAGGCTTTCAATCTGGGGCAGGGGATGTTGAGCCTGCTTCAGGATGCCCACAGTCGAAAGTTGGATGAGTCTGAACGGCAGGAACTTGACAGGTATTTCGACGAAATGACTTACGAGGACGCGGAGTTTGCGGTATATATGGGGCAACAGTTGCCTGCCGGGTCGGCCTTCAGAGAAGTGGCGCTCATGACGAACGAGGAGATCGACACTGTGCACGATGGGTTACCGTATGGCTCGAGGAAACCAGAAACACCAGCTGCACCAACATTTATCCAATCAGCAACAGGGCATAATTGGGATCCGCACGGTAGGAGCCTTTATCGGATAAAGCTGCTGCAGAAGAAGTACGAGCTTCTGCAGGACGGCGGTGACAACAGCGGACAGGGCAGCGCACATGCAAGCGAAACTACAGCCGTTGACGATCTCCGAACAGTCGCTGAATTGGGATCCCAGCGTCGCGACAGCCTTGCACCCACTGACGTCTCGGATTTCGCTAAGACAGCGTCTGAAGCCTTGGAGCAGGGGGACTTGGGGGAGACGGCGGTGTCCTCTGGCGAAGCCAGTGGTCCTACGTTGTTGAATCAGGTACCAGATGTCGTGGACCTCCCGGGCTTCATGTTGACTGGGTTGGACGAGGAGACCGATCAAGGGTGGGATCCCGTAGCGCTGGCACAAATGGTACTTCAAGACAACCCCCTTGCCAGCGAAGAACACGAGACGAGGGGTGCGGTGCCTGACCAGCGCATGCAGGTAATTGAAAATTGGACGTTGCAGGCGGCATACACCTACGCTGACCTGGTCCTGATGTTGCAGAACAGTGGCTGTGAAATCAGCGAGCCATTTGATTTTAACCAGACTCATACCCCGGAGATGATAGAAGTGCTTAAAGGTTCTGCAGCCTGCACGGACGCCACCGACCCTTCGACCTGGGAGCCCAAAAGCGATAAGGAGCCGGAGCCGCAACGATGGGGGTTTCTTCTGTCCTTCAAGCTGAAGAACAAAAGGCTGCAACCCGAGTTGGCGTTCGTTTCGACGGTGAAGACCATGTTGTACGAGATGCCAAAGGACTGTCCTTACGCGGACGCCATCCTTATATTGCATCCCCGACACGAATGCGAAGTTTTGGGTACTGTTCAAGAGGCACTATTTTTTTGTATCGAAAAGTTCCAGGAGGTGGAGGGTATTACGAGGATTGCACTGCCAGCAGGCCATGGTCCTATAGATAAGCTTCAAACCACGATAGCAGCCGACACGAAGACCAGCCCGAAATATCTCGACGCGCGTCTTTCCGAGGAAATGGGGAACAGCGGGGTGATTGTCAGTTTTCAGAGGTTTGTTCCTGATCAGCAGGTAAACAAGATACTGAACAAGAGCGGCATACTGGAGGGAAAGTCGATCATCCCAGCCTTCAAGGCTTCTCTGAAGTGCGAGCGGAACCTGGAGTTCCGGTTTGAAGTGGTGCAAGGGATGAGGGTGACCACCACCATGCACAAGGAGTTTGCAGGTGTCCACAGGTTCGTTTGCCTGACCATGAACCTGTCACTGACCCAACTTCAATTGTAACACATTCGTTTGTAGTACATAGTCAAGATATATGAATAAGGAGGTTGTTGGTGCCCACGCACAGGTTCGTTTGCCTGACATGGGTTGGCCAGTGGCACGCCACTTACATGGCGATAAACGGCAATCACCCCAAGCAGGGCGACGTTACTTGCACGATGTTCCAGGCTCCCGCTGTGTATGAGCGGAAGCTGGAGATGAAGCGAAAGGAGAAGTATGCCGGCGACTACCCGCACGTGCGAATAACAAAGAAGAGTGGCGCGAAGGCTTCTCTGACAGGCGTCGTCACGCGCCTGGTGGAAGACAGGAAAGAGGGGCAGATAACTCCTTCTGAAATTCAGAAGGAGAACGAGCACTACAGGTTGTTCAATAAGGTCCTGGGGATGTTCTGGAAGAAGATCGAGGAAGCAGAGAAGCTGGGCAAAGAGGCTGGTGGGAAGTTTGAGGCTAGGAAGTGGTGCTTGGCGGGCGGCGTTTTCAATAAAAACGCCCCTGCGCGAGTAGTGGGGAAGATCATCTTAGGCAACAAGGGCCAAACCGCCGTGTATGAGGATTTCCCGAAGGCGCCTCCCACCCAGAAGACCACGACCCCTATCCCAGGCGGGAAGGGCAAAGCCCCGGTAGTGCGTGTACCTATGGATCTTGCCGAAGAGGATGACAGCAGCGACGAAGACATGGGCGACGTCGGACGGCGAGGGGGGAAGAAGCAGCCTCCGCCGGAAGCAGTTGCCATGCATGTGGCTAAGCAGGTGAGTACGGAGTTTTGCTTGAGTTACAATCGTCTGTTTTTTTTGTTACAGCTTGGTACGTACTGACCGATGTTTTGTTACGCATGGACGGACCTCCGCAGAACGTGAAAGAGGGGGAGTTGAGGAGTGCCTTGCTCGCGGTGTCGGTGAACGACGAGACGCGGAGGCTGCAGAGCGTCGGTGACAAGCGGAAACGTGAAGAAAGCGAGCGGGACCTTAATGAGCTGAAGAAGGCCAAGGAAGCAGTGGAGGCCGAGAAGAAGAAGGCGGATGAGACACTGGCGAGCCTTCGAGAAGAGATGCAGAAGAAGGTGGAGGATGAACGTCTGCGTGGGGAAAAACAGCTGGCTTCGGCCCTGTCTGCCGAGCGAGACGAAAGCCGTAAGACAGTGGAGCTCCTTACGACGAAGCACGCTGAAGCCCTGCAGATGCAGATGGCCGAGGGGAAGCAACGGGAGGAGACTCGTGCCAAGGAGCACCAGACAACATTGGGTTCATTCTGGTCAGGGCAGCAGGTCTTGCTGGAGGAGAACACGAAGGCGCAACAGGCTTTGCTGGAGGAGAACACGAAGGCGCTTACTTCTCGGGACTCGCTTTTGAAGGAGGCACAGGAGTCTTTCCAAAGGACCTCTGCCGAGACTGCGAAAATGGCCCACGAGGCCCAGGCGAAGATGCTCGAAAATAATGCACTGGCCCAACAGAGGATGCTAGAGAAGAACGCGGACACCTTGAAGGAGATTAACAATCACCACGCCTCGGAGGCTGCAGCGATGAGGGAGATCCTGAAGACAGCCGTGCAGGTAGGAGCTAGTTGTTACGTTCAAGTTGTTTGTGTTTATTGTGGAGGAGGGAACTCTGGCTTGAGGTCCAGATTGAAAGACACGGAACTTGTAACTGGTGTGGGGGGGGGCGGTTGGTACGTCACCGGTAACAGGCAGTAACAGCAGCAGGCCCGTTCGCCCAAATGTTCCAACTGGGCGGAGGAGGCTTTTACCCGGGAGCGCCGGCGCTCGGCGCAGGAGGAGGGTCACCTGCTTTAACGACGCCAACGGGCTCCAAAGTCCCGGGAGCCTCTCCTCCATCACGACCGGCGATGTTCGCTTCTCCACCACGACCAGGTCCGCAGTGGCCAGGTCAGTTCGACCTCACCCCGGCGGCGAAAGCTGACGCTGAGAAGATAGGAGAAAGCCTCTGGACAGACTTGAAGTGCGAGGACACGGACAAGAAACGGTCGGCGATCGCACAGTACAACGGGTACAAGGAGCTCGCCCAGCACCTGGAAGTGTCTGAACAAGTTCTGCGCGCCAAGGTGATTGTGCAAACGTTTGACCTGTACATGTCCGTTAGCAAATAGGTAGGTATGCTTAATAAGCCAGCCAGCAAACGAACTGAGAGATCGCACCTGCACTGCCATCGTATATACCGGCCTGTACAATGAATAATACCGCGCCCGCAAGAAAACCCCTAACCCTGGGTGCTTTGACTGTTCAAATAAAGACTGTATATTTTCATAGCACCAACGTCTTATCTGGTAGCATTCTTCGTGCCTTTTGTCGGTTTTTGTTGTTTTTTTGTGCTACGCACACAGTTACAGTCTCGTGCAGACCTACACCCCCTAGATTTAAGGTTGGTGCCACCGCTTTTAACATTAAAGCCTCCCATTCTCGGGGTGTATGTAAGATATGAACAAAAGTTTCTTCAGACTCAGTTTGTTTGGAATGACTTTGACGTATCCAATATGAAAACATCGTCATTATCACCACTTTCAACAAATGGCGCTTGAGCACCACCCGAATCACGGTGACAAATCGCCTGGAAACCCCAAATTTCGGGCTATACTCTAAAATTTCAAATTTTTGAATAACGTGTCATTATCTACTCTCCAAATGCTATCTAGTCATATAAAAAAACCTCGTTATCATAACTTCCGCCGATTGACACCTGAGCACCGCCCGAAACGGGGCGAAAAATCGCCTGGAAACCCCAAATTTCGGGCTATACCCTAAAATTTCAAATTTTGAAATAACGTATCATTATCTACTCTCCAAATGCTATCTAGTCATATAAAAAAAACCTCGTTATCATAACTTCCGCCGATTGACACCTGAGCACCGCCCGAAACGGGGCGAAAAATCGCCTGGAAACCCCAAATTTCGGGCTATACCCTAAAATTTCAAATTTTGAAATAACGTGTCATTATCTACTCTCCAAATGCTATCTAGTCATATAAAAAAAACCTCGTTATCATAACTTCCGCCGATTGACACCTGAGCACCGCCCGAAACGGGGCGAAAAATCGCCTGGAAACCCCAAATTTCGGGCTATACCCTAAAATTTCAAATTTTGAAATAACGTGTCATTATCTACTCTCCAAATGCTATCTAGTCATATAAAAAAAACCTCGTTATCATAACTTTTTAAAAAATGAGAATATAATGAGACACCCGCGTGTCTCATTTTTGCGATATGGTCGTTTTGGGTGTGTGCCCGCCAGACTGATGCTGAGATGTCCTCCACTGGATCTGAGTATGTGGCCGCCTCTGTGGTTGGGCAGCGGGCCATGTCTGCTATCCATATGATTGTGGAGATGTTCGGATTTATCAGAATCACGCAGCAGGAGCCGGGTGTGTCTGCTCTGGCTCTGTCTACGGCCTTCCCTGCAGCTGACACTTCTTGGATGCAGAGGGCGGCCGCGTTCTTCGAGAATCGTGCTATGGGTCATGGTCAGATGGGCCCCGCCTCCCCCATACACTACCGGGAGGCTGAGCCTGTTCCTGACAGCAGCCTGTATGCCCTGCCTCACGCGGTGCCAGTACCATTTGATGGCACGGGCTACGAGGACGGTCCGCGGGAGTACCACTCTCAGCGGTCTGGCGTGTATGGTACCTCTGGACCCTTCATTCCCAGGCTGGAGCTCCCGGTGGCTGTCATGATTGACAACCAGGCGGCCTCCTCCATTCTGAGGAACGTCATGCTATCCACCAAGATTAAGCATGTGTTGATCCGTTTTCACTGCTTTCGGGGGTAGGTGTGTGCTGGGTACCTAGTGCCTGTTTACATCAACACTTTACTCAACCTGGCTGATATCTTTACTAAGCCTCTTCCTGGGCTCAAGGACAAGGTGCGGGTTATCATCAGCATGATCGAGTCCTTTATGGACGTGATCCGCCCGCACCCCAGTGGTGCGGGTGACTCCTAGGTTCTCTGGTCCTCTGTCCGGCTGAGCTGCAGGCCTATGAGCCGGCAGCGGTCGGGCAAGGGGTCTTTCTGGTCTGACTGGATTGATGCCCTTTGACGTGGTGCCCTTCTGGACTGGACTTTGTGTTCGTGGACAGACTGGTACCTATGACCTGCCCTATGAGACCTTAGACACCGACAGCTCTACTCTGACCTTAAGCACATCTGACTGGATTCTGGCCTTTGACTACATCCTGTACTTCTTTGACATCTTCTATGACCTCGATTACTGGTTGACCGTCGAGCTGAGCAGCATCGGATGAGAGTATCTGTCGGGGAGCGAGATCTGGCGGAGACCTGTTACTATTTTCATATCCCTGTGGCAGTCCACCTAGTTGGCAACATATACTAGTACTATAGCATTCGGTTTAGAGGGTTAGCCGGAAGCGGGGATGGCGGCAGGTCGGCCCTTTGGTTGATGTTGTTCTGATCCGTGGACGGGGACCTCTTAGTTTGCATTAGCTGCCTGTTTCACATTCTTGTGCCACCTCAACCGAGGTGGTGTGCTGAGATTCAGTAGTTCAGTACCACGTATGACGTATGACAGTGACAGTGACAGTACAGTGACTTCCTACCTGTACTCAGTAGTTCGACTTCGGTAGCTTAGACTGTGACACACGATATGATTGCCTAGTGACGGCCTCAGAGCTTAGATAGCCTGAGAGTCGTGTATTCATTTCTATCTTTGATTGCCTCGCTCAAACCCTACGGCGTTCAGCGTTTTCACTGTGTCACTAGGACATTCTAGTATCTCCGTTACGGCGGAGGGCAAAGCATTGGCGATGCGGTATATGCACGCCGAGTCGGAGACCGACTCTTGCGACAGCGATGTGGACGAGTCTGCTGCTGGGCATGACCATACTGACAGTGAGGATGCGGTTCTGCAGCCTCCAGCACCTCGTCAGGGATGCGGTACACCGCCTTGGGGGTTTGGCCGCTCTTCGGCAGTTGTTGTGATGGTGTGTGCATTCTTTTGTGTTTGCGCCACCGCGGCGCCACTCTCAGCTGCGACTCTTGGCGAGGCATGCGCACCGGGCCACACCGGCCTGGAGGTCGGTGGTGCTGCTGAGGCAACCGCGAGCACATCTACATTGGCTTTTACAGCTTTGACGTGCTGCGAGGCCGGCTTGGACGCTGCGGCACCGGCTGCTATTCCACCGCGCAGGCACGGACGACACCGTGCTCGGCAGGGGCTTCATAATGCGAACATTGGGCTTTATGTCCCGGTACACCCGCCCCCTCCACCGCTGCACTGGGATGCTCCACCGTCACCGGATTATTCACCGGGACCTACTACAGACGAGGAGGAGGGGGAAGGTCCCTCACACGGCGATCGAGATTTTTCAGATTTCTTCTGTGACTCCAGGAATGATTCGATCACGGCATCGGCAACTTCAATTTGCGGCACTATGGCTGTGCTGCGGGCTGGCACGGCAGTGCAACCGCCAACTAGTGGCTAGAAAGTTCATCATACCGCTCCTGCGCAGTGAGTTTGACCGTAGCTGTATGTGCAGAGGGGTCCGTTGACGGACCGGTTTCAGATTTTTCAACTCTTGACTGGGAACAGCCCTGCCAGAAAGGACAGGCCTTCCCCTAGAACTCAGTTTCCACCGCTCTAGATGGTGTTTGTTCAAGGGTTACAACTTCGGCTGCCCGGTCACCACACTATGTGGTGTGCTGGAATAGTCACACCGCCCGATTATGTGACTCTTCCCGTAGTAGTGTTTGTGACTGTCACCCGAACCAGAACCCTAACTGTTTATGCACATACAGTAATCACCCACCTATAAGAAAACCGTAAATTCCAGGTCAGCCAGCTTTTCTCATCAACTTGGGTACCCCCCCCCTGGCCAGCGCCAGCGTCCTATGGAATCTGCTAAGAATAGTGACCGCGATCTTTTAAGCCAGCCAGCATATTCCATAGCCATCCACGTGCCATCCGTACATAGCCAGCCACATTTCTTAAAATTTTCAAAACCTAGAAAATGGACCCTGAGAGTCGTGCACAGTTGAAAGAATTAAAGCAGGACTTAGCCTTTCTGGGTGAATGTATAATGTTGTAGTGTCGTATGAACCTAAGCATCATATTGCACTGTGCCTTGATTTTTGCAGAGTTTTATTAAAAAATCTGATAAAAATAGCATTTGCCTACACCATTTTGGTAAAATTTCCAGCCTAGATTTCTTAATATATATGAAGTGTATGAAATGCCCCTTAAGATAGGCAGCCAACACCATATTTCTTATTTCAGGGTGATTCCATAACAAAAAAAGTCCAGCCAGCTTTTCTCATCAACTTGGGTACCCCCCACCCCCCCGAAAGGCTGGCTGGTTCCTTAGCATAGGAGTTCCTTATAACTGAGTGATTACTGTACAACGGGTTAACTTATCAACTTTATTACATTCTGAGAAAACTATCACTGAGTGAATATATCCCGGGTCTTAGGGGTATATCCAACAAATCTCGCGGTGGCTAAAGAGAGCGTAAGTGGGGCCAAACCTGCTATAGATATATAGGTATGCTAATATATCTATATAGTTGAGATAAACCCTGAGTTGAGGGTTCCAGGATCAGAACGATAAAGTGTGATTGATATATATAAAGAAGGTAAAGATAAATACCTACCGGTTGTTTCGCACCTACGGGTGACGGTCACCCGACCTACTATAGGATGTGACACGTGACAGTTTGAAGAGTCAGAGTGTCATATCCAGCAAACACTACCGCTCCCACCCATCCGCCGCGCCCGATGAGGTACGCGGGGACATCAACCCACGGGACAACATCACGCCACTGGGCTTTGAACTGCTTGAGGTCGAAAAAATGCGCCTCAAATATCCTTACATCTCTTAGTAAACATTTGTTATACACTAGCACAGCTCATGCTGCAAAAAACTACTTTCTGGCAACACCCTTCCCATCAAGCCAAAATGCCCGCGTCAGTAACATAAAAGAAACTACAAAACCGAATAGGTTGCACGTGGGAAACTCCTGATTTTGGCGCATACCTGCTGTCAACCTCCGACAGCAAGTGCGTAAGCTGGCGAAACCGCGTAGGTCGAGCAGTAAAATCCGCACCTCTGGGATTCCGATGTAACGCATGCCTACCTGCACTATACCCGAATTCGATTGTGTGCACGTTGTGCATCCCGGTTGGCGTTTCTCGTCCGGTGTGGTGGAGATTCATATACACATGCACGCAATGGGTGACAGGTGATGCACATACACGAGTTGTCGTGGGTCCAAAGCACACCATGGTACCGTATTGGTAAGTGGTCGGGTCTCGTGGACCGGTTGGGTGCTCGGGGCCTCATGAGAAATCGGATCGCGGCTTAACACCATAGCGTAAACCGACGTCTACCAATCTCGCGATGATCGACGGATATTCGAAGCCAGTGTCTAACGCACGTTATTTTGCCCGTGCAGTGCAATAACTAGCTCTTAATGATCGGGTGTAGACATCTTTAATTCTTTTTCGAATCTAGGATTGATTGACTTGGAAACTTTTACTTGAAAAAACAATTGATACTATCAGTACTCCGAACCCCCGATATTCATAGGAATATCGACCCACACGATCGCCAGATTCCTTGGTACATGGTGTTAGATTCGGCGAATGGCTAAGATGTATGGGCTCTGACTCAGTCCCAACAGTCTAGTTTGCCCCTCCTTACCGTTCCGATGACTCCGTACTTCGAAACACTGAACCCTGATCAGGTCTACCGTCCAGCTATGATATTTAGAGCCGCTACTTTTACGCGATTGGAATGGATCAGTATGCTCAATTACCGTGAAGTGCGGATCTGGACAATCCTGCCACAAGGACAGGCCTGCAACTAGCAGCTAAAGATTTCAATGCTTGAGAGGGACTAAAGGGTGGGTTGTTTCCGTCAGGGTCCTGCGCGTGTGCACTCATGTTGTGGGTGGAGCGTTATAGATACTGTGGCTTGACATTGTGCCCTAGAGCAACATGGACTCTGCGTTGTGTGAAAGAAAACAGTAGGTACCCTACCGCATCCATGCCGGAGGCGACACAAGTGTAGGCGGCATGTAGCCAATAAACCCTTAACCTAGACCCTCCATATCGGTTTGAAAGGCATGCTGATGACTATATTTTGAAAAGTGATCCATTCGAGTCCATTGCGGCGCCTTCATTGTTGATCGCTCATCAGTAAAATTTTGAGGGTCCACCTCTTGAGGGCACACGTGTAGTATTAGTGTATGGGTCTTACGAGGTAATCATCCCGCATGCCCGAGAAGCTCTCGTTTTACATAGCAGATGTGAAGTTGGTTTAGGGCGGCCCACCAGAGCGTAGCGGATTTTGGCTGAGAAGCAGAAGAATTTACCTTTAAGGCAAGTACCATACTAAGACTCCCTGTTTCCATGCTTAGAATGTTTCATTTCAGATGCATCTGGTAAGGGCAAGTGCAAAATCAACAAACACCATCATAACAAATTAGAAATATTAATTATAAGAATACTACCAGAACCATAATCCGTGTTTGGAAGCCTGGATATGTATGTATGCCGTGTTGCTTAAAGGAGGCTTGGGAATTAAGGAATCAGTTCACACAACTCGGTTTCAAAAATTGCTGCCCTTCCCCCTAGCAACAAAAAAATACACATTCTAGACACCTGAATTACTTTTGGGGTCATCGCCACGATCCCGAGGGATCCAATAAATTTTAGCGGGCGCAACAGGTCACCCATACTAAAACTTCTCGCACTCTTAATAGATGAAAAGGCATGGGCAGTCTAAGCTGACATCACAACTTTGGCTCTACCTGTCGAAGTACATCTGTGCTTCGGACACAACGTTCATTTAGTTGGTTGTGCAGCGCTGGTGAAAATGCACGTTTCCGATTGGCAATCCCGCGCTTTCAGAGAATTTGTAATGAAGTGTTCCTGTGGATGGAAGTGTGCTTCAGATCTATAGAATATGCGGGCAGGTCGGAGGACCTGAGCAAGAAGTGAAGTTTGGTGCTTTATGTAAAGATGCGTTTGTCAAAACTTTGGGTGCAACAGTTGAGAACGCCTCCCTCTGGACCGCCTGTATGTCTGCTGAACATACCTGACCTAGTTTTACTTTCTATCTCTCTTTCGCATAGTAACGAAAATTCGGTCGACCGTGGGGTCTTTTTTAATATACGACATTACGAAGAGCAGAGGTCCTGAGGTGTGCACAGGTAACTGAGGAAAGATTTCTTTCTTTGAAGCTCTCGCCGAAGGCACTAAGGGATCATGCTCGCAAGACCTATCAAACACTGAACACGTCTCGGGACTTCCAGCGGGGCCTTCGTGGACCCTCGTCCACGTCGGCATCCTATTAGGCATTCCGCGCTATGTCTTCTCGTTTCGAATGGTGTGGAACGAGACGCGATGCGATGTAACATGCGGCTGTCTAGCATCAGTTGTTTCGGGGGAAAGCTGTCAGCTGTTTCGTCAAGAAAGGTAACCGGCGCAGATTTCGCTGAAAGTTGAAGTAAGTAGTGATGCTCTAACACAGGGGAATAAAATAAAGGCACACGTAGTGAATCAGCTGTTCAAATATAGCTGTCGGCGCAGGATTTTCTCAACCACACGGAGTTAGAGTTCCATTAGGTCCTTTTACATTACCCCCTTCTATCTACTCTACGTTGAACGTGTGTCAAACACGGAAGGGTCAACCAGGTCTCAGGTCAAAAGGAATTACGCAATAGGTCACAATAGCGCTCTTTCTGAGGACAGAACTTATTTGTCGACTTCCTCGAAAGGTCCTACAACTTTCTCGAGTTCCTGGACAGTTTCGTCGGTGAGAAATGCATCGTGATCTAGTTTCTTCAGGTATCTGTGGAACGTCACTTGCGACGGAAATTTTGAATGCTTCAAGATCATCCATCTTAAAATTCGTTCGTCAGTGCTAAGGGTATGCCGGATTTCCTTGAGCTCTTTCGAGTTGAGCATGAAGTTCATCTGCATGATGTGTGCCTGCACACAGACCGCCGAAATAGACAATGCTTGGTATTATTCCTGATAACAAGTTGAAGGCTGGGAGAAAAATATTCATACTTCAAATAGCTCGAATACTTTGTAGAAAGGATTGGCGAGACCTCTTCGTATCGAGCCCCAGGCTTCTTAATCGGATAAGCCAAAGCCGGACGGCCGTAAGACGTAATTTTGGTAATGACGCCACCCTTTGAGATGACTTCCTTCCCTGCCTGTCTTGCAAATTCGAATAGTTGTGGAAGTTTAACAGCAGGCTTCACCATATACATCAGCTCGTAGAGGGGCATACTTGTAACTTTTCAGGTTTGGTGACTAGGTTTCCGTATGATCAGTAGCCTTAGAAGACTACCAGGGGTGTAAAGTCGGTGTTTGAGGCAGCGTGAACGAAAGGTGTGCGAAAGAAGCAATTGTCAATCTGTACTTCTGATCTTTATCACTCTCGCCTCTTACTGTTTGCACCTTTCAGTGCACCTTCGCTTGAAGTGTCTGGCCTTTTTTATGTGCCTCTGCCTGCCTGCTATTTACCATTTACTTCATGATCATCAGCTGTTGTCGTGCGTGACACATCGACATCGACATGAATCGGAATGCATCCTTTTCGTTTACGACTTTACGTTTTGCTATAAAATTAAAAGCTAAAGCATAAAGCTAAACTAAAACTCAAAGTTGTGACTGATTGTGAATTACTGTACAGATTGTGATTCATGAACGATGCGATGAAGCGATCGGATGAACGTGAACAGCGTTTATCTTTGTGACCGCACATTGAATTCTACATCGAACGGTCGAATCCCGCTAATAACTGAACGTTGTCCGTTGCGGGTTCTGGTGTCTCGTCCTCTCGTGTCTGAGCCAACGCAAGCCCGGAGACTGGAGGTTACAATTGCGAGTGGTTGGCCTGGTTGCGGACGGCAATCTTTTGGCGAGAACAAACGAGGTTTGTACTGGGCAGGCATATACCGGCAATTGTGAAGAAATACACAGCAGACGAGAGGCACTTTTTATCGCAAGGTTAGTGCAGTATCAGTGCCGCACAACCTGTGAATATGGGTGAGCCAGCTGGACTAGGTCTTTCCTTAGATGATCTGATCACAAATTCGAGTAAGCAAGTTCGCCAGGAGAAACCGCAGAAGACGCCAAACAACCAGGATTGGACACAGCGACGGAAGGCGCGCGGCTATCAAAACCGTGGTGAGTATCGAGGTGAAAACCGTGGCAGATACCGGGATGAGTACCGTGGCGAATATCTCATTGACTACCGTGGCGATGAATATCCTGGTGAATATCCTGGTGAACACCGTGGGAAGGGTGGGAAAGGAGGACCTGCGCGTGTTTCTGTATTAAATCGCTTAGCTCCTCGACAGTATGAAGAGAGTTGGTCAGATGGGTGGTCGGATAGTTGGGCAGGTAACTCATCACGTGCGCTCCAACTCTGTACAGAAATTGTGAAAATATTCCATAGCACTTTGAATCGTTTCTCCCCCTAAATCAAAGTGCATAGTGTTGTAAAGCATGCGTTTTGACCTCGGCCTGCGTTTGCATCCGCTCTAGGTTGTGTCGGCACTTTCTTTCGTATAGATCCACGACTTCCGTCTCGTCGATTTGGGTTGTTGATGCGAGGCACTAAGCCTTTTACGTCTTCTTTTAAATTTGTCCTTCTAATTTGCATGTTTTCCCTCTTGTTGTAGCAGGCAGACTTGAAGGAAAAGGTGGAAGACAAGGACACGTTGGCAAGGGGGGGAGAGAGAACGGGCGCGGTCGGGGCGGCGGTAGAGATCTGCACAGATACAGACAGGTCACTTGCCCGAGCGCACTTTGAATTCGGAATATCATAAATTTTCGCGTATGTATAGCACGTAGTTAGGTTTTAGAAGCAAACGAAACTGAAACTCTTGAAGAACATTCACCTTGTTATTTTGACTTCAGAAGCTTCCATCGTTTGGTCACATCTTCGTGTCAAGTGGTGATACATGGGGCGTTGCACTTTTCTGGACTGGATAAATCTTGCTTATCTGCGTCAAAGTTCAAAATGTTATCTCCTTACATCGCGTCACGCCATTGTCGACCGTTCCAAGGTCGAGTTTGGTTGCAGTGTGGCCGCCAGAATCCCTCTGTCGCACTTTTCTGCCACTCCACGATCGTTCCGTTCCCTGTTTTTCTTCCCATAGCACACACGCTGTAGCCCAGAGTTACGTGAGCTAAGCTCGCACCGACCACCACAGCCAGCCGCCAGCTCTCGGCAAAAGCTCTCGTTCGCGGCGCCGGGGGGAACTTTACACAATCACGAACTACGGAATTCTGTTCGGGTCTACAAGAACGGTATGGTGAAAATTATCACCAAGGGGGTGTCAGCAACTTGTGTCCACCCTCATCACTTGTGTGATGGTACTTGCTGCTTTGCTGTGGCACTAAAAGGTATCCTGGGCGGTCGCAGCAAGAGAAACTGAGGCAGGACCCCGACACACAGGACGTGATAAAAAAACTGTACAACACGGATATTGTCGTGGTAAGGCATTCCCCGCGGTATCTCATTCGGCCTGTAAAAGCTTTTCACAAGCGACTTAGATCACTTCTCCGCTCGCTGGCCCTTTCCTCAGTGAGCTGGCTCCAAACTCGCCTTCCTTGAAGCGACGCGCCCACAAGCGCGCTAAGCCAAATCCGTGCGCGAATTCAGCACGTGAGAGCACGTTGATCACTCATCGAGCTCCTCTATTGCGTGCGTCTCCAGAGCACCTCGTCCACGTCATCAGCTGACAGATGTGAGTGAGAACATGCTTTAAAGCTGGCGCCTGTGCCAAGTGATCGCGGGAGAGCCTGCTTGGGAGCGGTTTTCCTCGGCTGTCCCGACTGGCTGTGACCGGAGCCCTTCTCGGTGCAGGTCAAGCAGACGGGTGAGGTCACTCTCGACTCTGGCGGCTACAGGACGGTGCGTTCACCCTATAGATCTCGATCATATTTTCTCCCTGGCATCAAACTTCTTAGTTTTCGCACCTGCTTTCGGTCTGTGCCATATTTTCCTTCGGTGACATATCACTGCCCCTTGACCGTGGCATTTCCGCACATGTTTTAATGCTTCTGACGTATATCTCTGCGATGACCTGATGATCTTAGCGGCTGGGTGGATGTGGCAGACGCAAACAAGGATGTCCATGAACGACGGTGTGCGCCCATTGTGGCCGCCCTTGCTATTTCCCCCGCGCACGGTTGGTCAGGGTTCTGTCAGCTTGGTGCAGACCAGATGCCGGCCTTCCTTCACAGGGTTGTGAATGTAGGTAGCCACGCGCAGCTGTACATTTCCGCGATCGTGACAGCGCTAGGAGATGAGTGAAGACGGGTAAAGCAACCGTTTTGAGGGGCAGGGAAGCAAGGTGGATGTTTGCAGCTGTGCTAACCTTTGTTGGGGCTGCAGTGAGTGTTTGAGTGACTGGCTGGACGGGTTAGTGAGTGACTGGCCGAGTGAGTGAGTGCATGCGGGCTTGTGTGCATGAGTGAGACAGTGAGTGGTTGACACGAAGCCGTGAATGCGGTTGTCAGGGTGGTGAGAACCCTGTAATAAATTAAACAGCAACCCTGATATAACTCACGGAGTTGGTTTGCTGAGGACTGTCCTCTGCAACTCTGTTGTAGAGACTCGGATCCGCAATGGCCGACTTGCCTTTTTCTTGTGAAGTCTGAACATCAGTGTTGGGGAGGGAACGACGGGGACAGCCCCGACACTCTGTCATACCTGCCGAATGTTTGTGAAAAACTTCGCTAGAGTGAGAAGGTGCGGCGGGTGGTGCACAGCCCTGAATGCGATTGGCATGAAGCTGGTGCACAATGAAGCAGACCCCTCGGAGTGGACTGTGTCCGACGGCAAGTTCTTCCTCAAGCGGTATGAGGACGGCATGGTGCGTCTTGCGCTGGAAAGCTCCCTCGGCTTGTGCAGCGGCGCGGCGCAGCAGCGCGTCACAGCTGCAGGTTGCACAGGCGTTTTAAGCTCCAGAAGCAAGTCAAACTCCAGGCTGTCTTTGTCCTCAGCACCAGCTGAACAACTATTCAACAAACCTTATTGGACAACCCGTACCCTCACTGCCATGCATCACACATCAGCACTCCCTATCACTACACGCATCACGCATCGCTCCTGAACCCCACGCTTCCTTATCACCCCTGTTTACCCATTATGAGAGGAGTTGTATGTACGTCATGCTTGCGGACTCGGCGCTATGCACGGGATGCTTTCGGAGAGAACTGCATGCACCAGGTGCTTCTGGCCTTGGTGGCAAGCAGGAGAACTGTCTTGGTGATCGTTCAGCTTTTGTTGGATACCATAGGCAAATTGATTTACTTTTACAGGGGGTCAGACTTTTAACTTGGCACTGGAATTTCTTGGCAGGTGATTCCTGCTGGGCAAGCTGGCAGAGGGCGCGGCCTCGCCTTGTTGAAGGTGCTCGCGCTTCCACGTGCCAGCACCTCTGCAGTGACCTCCACGGCAGGCTAGAGGGGTTTTGTTGAATCCGCGCGTTGTGCACTGCCATAGCTTTGCAACCAAGTACGCACGGCCTTGTGCATTGGAGGCCTTAGCGCCTCACTGTGCGTGTCACTAAGGGTCGGGATGTGTGCCCGAATTGTCGGAGTGCGAGCTTGAATTGCATAGTATCACCTGAGTAGATTTGTTGCTATTGGTCGGGCTGTATACCTGATGTGCCTTTTATTCCTCAGGCATCGGGGGATCCATCAGCCACCGCTGCAGTGCAAGCAACGGAGGCCTCCGATGCTGCTGCGCTTGCAGCTGGGATCGTCCCGAGGTGCGCCACTGCCACACGCATGTTTCCCATGTACGGAATCACAATGGTATTGGGCGTGCGTGCACCATGCAACCATCCTGCGAAGCTGTAAAGCCCACATTAGTGGCCACGTTTTCCACATTTGTCCCTCTGCAACTGTGATCAGGCTATTCACACACAGCACTTTCCATGAGAGTGTAATGCTCTGGCCACCTGCGTTGTGACCCTTGCGCCTCCCTTTTTAAAATCTTTCGTAGTATGTGCAACAATTGAGGGCGTGAGGTGTGCCCAATGCAGAGGCGCAAAAGGTGGACGTGGGAAAGGTGGGAAAGGTGGGAAAGGTGGGAAAGGGAATCGATTTGCTCCATACTGAGAGCTTTTGAGCATCCTGACAAATCTTTGTCATAAAGGAAATGGGACACCAATCTTTGGGAGGGGGTAGTGTTAGTTTTCTTGACTTGCCTGCAAGTGCTTTGCTTCTGCATATCACGAACGGGCGTATCTGAGGGCATGCCAAATCACATCAGCATTTCACCATTCACCTGCACGGCAGTAGTATGCATGGAGGCCTGTATATTCAAGCAACAAGTTGAAAATGTGGGTATTGTGAGATATTGATGCTTCTGTTGCCGTCTGCCAATATCTATATGTTTGTGGGATTGGTGTCCACCCCTTGGACTTTTCAATTTGAGAATATGTGTATGGCAATAGCACCTACGATAAATTTTATATCCATACAATTATTGATGTACATATGACAACATATCGTAAGTTATCTGCTGGAATTTAGAGTATTCCGATGACCCAATTGTGCTTTGCACTAAAATTCGAGGGTTTTTTTCCAAAATATCATAAATGTTTTAAGCTCGTATTTGTTGTTCTCTATTGTTGATATATGCTATGCTTTGAACATAGTGCAAAGACTTCCGACCTTTAATATACACTTCTATAACATGCGCACACAATCGAAATATGGTTTAATGTGGAATGCGCGTAGGTGTGTGGCTGATCGTTCAGTCAGTACAATTTATTTTGGAAAGATGAAACATATGAAAACCTATTTTTGCTAACGCTTCCCTCATCCGATGCGCACACTCGCTTGCAAGCGAGCGTTCGGATGAGGGAATGAGAAACCCTAGCGGAAACGCGGACGCGGTTGACATCCGCGTTTCCGCGAGAGGTGACAGTACGTTGTCAGATGCTCGTAATGTTTCCAGTGTGCATATGCAATATGTGTGATGTGCTCATGCTGTTTATTATGCTTCTTTGCTAGGCATGCGTCGAGTCAGCGGCTCGACGCATGCCCAATCACCCCCTCTAATGCGCCGTGTCCAGACTCCTAAAATCTGAACGGATGCTGCGTGCGCAAGGAACACGTTCTTCCTAAGACACCGAAGAATTACTATGCGAACTTGTATTGTGTTTGGCATACAGTTGTATGCCGAACACAACACTCGCTGCATTATTTAGCTTGTTCACGGTCTGTCTACAGATTATCACATATTAATTTCATTTACCTACGGGCAGATCACCATTAAAATCATTTGCCTACGCGCATTCCACCATTAAAATCATTTGCCTACGCGCATTCCACATTAAAATCATTTGCCTACGCGCATTCCACATTAAAATCATTTGCCTACGCGCATTCCACATTAAAATCATTTGCCTACGCGTATTCCACCATATATGGCATTTGCCTACACGCATTCCACATTAAACCCATCGAAATAATAACGGTGGCGTGTAAGATTCGGCATGAATACAAATGTGCACAGATACGAGCTTCCGAGGATTGATAGCGGGGGGCAGCGAGAGGTTCTGTGACTTTCAAGGGGGGTCGTACCCCCAGGGCAAAATCCAAGTCCTAGGGGGGGTTGGCGAATCTAGGGGCGAATCTGGGGGCAGGGTCGAATCTATTATATAACCATATTTTATTCGAAATATACACCGTGGACCGTCCGCATATGCATCCCTATTGCATGAGTATTGCATGAAGGTCTTCGATTGGCCAATTCTTAACGCAGCCAAGAAACCTCGGCTTTCAGAATCTCCTTTAGTCACGGGTTCAGATGCGACGAAAACATCTCAGTTTTCGAAACAGTTCAAACAAGCTAAAACGTGCAATATCCCGTGGTCTTTCAAAGATATAAATGCGTTAGCAGCAGACAAGTCAGGATACGCGCACTTCTACAACTCGGAGCAGATGTGCATTTTTATGTATCACCAGCACATGTCAAAGCCAGAACGCGATAGAGAAGTAAACAGGAGATGGAATACCAAGATCGCTCCTTCAGACACTAATTTCGCTATCACCAAGAAAAACGGCATCAACCATAGTGTCGAAAAGTTTGAGAAGGACTGTGGCAAAGATAGAAGCAGCGTGGACCCCTTGACTGTCGTCCGTAACGCCAGTGGCCGATTGAAGCAGGGTAGGAACATCACGCAAATGATAACATGTCAGCTTGCTGATGAAACAGGTGAATATATATATATGTGTGTGTGTGTGTGTGTGTGAGAATATATAGATATTCACTGCAGCAGGAACACAGAAAAACAGTGCTGGTGAGACCGGATGATAACAAAACTGAAAGAAAGGTTACGGGAGTGAGTTTTCTAGCAGATCTGTGTCAGACGGTGACACACGACCAGTGACACACACAGCAAGGGGTGATACTAGGAGAAGCTGGACCCCCATACGGTGGGGGGGGGGATTTCAGCTTCCCCGTGACACCACCTCACCCCGAAGGTGTGAGTGGCCATGCAAGAGCAAGGAAACCCTAAACCCTAACCCAATGTCAATTTAATGTCCAGGCCGAGGGGGCCTTTTCCAACCCAGCTAGAAGGACATCCGTGCACGGGCGCTGCCTAGGCATTTCAGAGACAAGTAAACGGGCAAGGCGGGCTAGTTCCGCTCTAAGGTCTTTTGAGTCTCGGCATTGGTGACGATCGAAGGGACCCACGGAGTCTCTCGGAAAGCTGGCCAACCGTAGTCTTCTCCAGTGAAGCCATGAAGGGCGGCATCGCCGTCGGGGTCCTCGGGCACCTCGTCGGGGTCAGTGCACGCCAAGTGCAGAGATGGCTGCGCAAGCAGCCTGTACCAGGCACACACTCCTGATAACTTATACTTCTTTATCTCTTTATTTTTCTTTCTTTTCTTTTATCTTCTTTCTTTTCTTTTTATGTTTTCTGCTGTTTTTGGTGTGTAATATTAACTTCACAGTCTTATATTCCACTGTTTTATTTCATGACATACTCTGGCTTCTAGCCTAGAATTACAGTCACTTGTCCGATATAATGTCTGGTCTCAGACCTAATACATCTATATCCTTATATCAGTCTTGGCATACAGCCTAACACTAACATGTAAAACTTCCTTAATTCATTTCTCTTGATCAACACTAACTGAGGTCCACTTTTCCAAGCTTCCCTTTCAACATGTTGCTCTCTAACAATCACTAGTAGGATTCCTGTATTGACATCTGCCATCGACCAATCATGTGCACATATATGCTTGATTCTGGTACTCCTCCACCAATCATCAGGCAGATCACGATATTGCCATTGCAGATCTTTCTGGAATCCACCAGATCCTCAATATAATTATTGTCATTGCAGATCTTCTCCTGAAATCTGCCTTGCCATCAATTATTTCTTCATACAGCTGTGACCGGCATGCAACAAGGCCCTTGCAGCATGCAACCACCCGTCACCAGCATGCAACCTGGCATATGTAGCATGCAACCTGGTCTCTGTCGCATGCAACCTGGCCTCTGTGGCATGCAACCAGACATCTGTAGCATGCAACCTGGCCTTTGTAGCATGCAACCTGGCCTCTGTCGCATGCAACCTGGCCCCTGTGGCATGCAACCCGACATCTGTCGCATGCAACCTGGCCTCTGTCGCATGCAACCTGGCCTCTGTCGCATGCAACCTGGCCTCCGTGGCATGCAACCCGGCATCTGTCGCATGCAACCTGGCCTCTGTCGCATGCAACCTGGCCTCTGTCGCATGCAACCCGACATCTGTAGCATGCAACCTGGCCTCCGTGGCATGCAACCTGGCCTCTGTAGCATGCAACCTGACATCTGTAGCATGCAACTGGCCTCTGTGGCATGCAACCCGACATCTGTAGCATGCAACCTGGCCTCCGTGGCATGCAACCTGGCCTCTGTAGCATGCAACCTGACATCTGTAGCATGCAACCTGGCCTCCGTGGCATGCAACCGGGCATCTGTAGCATGCAACCAGGCATCTGTGGCATGCAACCAGGCATACGCAGCATGCAACCAGGCATCTGTATCATGCAACCACTCGTCGGCAGCATGCAACCAGATCTCTGTAGCATGCAACCCAGCTGCTCGTACCTCCCGGTACAACTCCTCCCCCCTCAAGAGCGGCCTATCTCCCGATGCCGCTCCCGGTGTCTTCAGGTATCAAGCTCCCCGAATTGAAGATGGTGGAAGAGATGACGCAGTAACGGAGCTGGTACGGGGTACACGGCGTGAGCATCTCGCGCCCCTGGTTGCTGTGAAGACGATGGTCCAAGCTGAGCAGTCTCAGGGTGCCCTCCGGTGGCCCATTTACATGCGCAAGGTGTCCGCGAGGTACATTCCAGCAATGGCGTTGGTGGAGGTGAGCTAGTCCAGATACATGTCGGCTTACGATATCGCTCCCCATACTTACAGTAGGTGCAAAAAAGAGGCTGTGGCAGTTTACGAACCACTGACCGCAACCGCAGTGCATTCGGGTATCTTCCCTCAGGGTTTTCAAGAAACCAGTGCTTGGGCTTCAAGTACTCGATAGCATCCAGGGTGCATTTCACACTCTTGTCTGCTCCTTCCAGATCAGGAGGACCTCCCGTAGTGCGCGCCTGACTGTACTGGGTGCATGGAGGGCTGGCCCAGATGACATCAAAGAATCCCGGTGGATACTGAGTGGGGTCCCAGTCCTCCATTGATGCAAGATGGTTGGGTTGCCAGCGTGGGTCGTTGTCGAGCGTAACCACCGAGGCAGACGGAAAGCACTTGGCAAACTCCCTTTCCACCGATCCAGTTCCGCTGAACAACACCAAGATTCTCACTGGCCGGGTCTCCCGCTCTTCAAGGTCGGTGATCACCACTAGCTCTCCATTCCCCAAGGTTTCCACCCGCTCCCACGGCAGACAGAAGTCTTCCGGTGGAGAATCCACTTCCGGAACGTCGCATGGGTGTTCCATTAGCTGGGATAAGGTGACGCCAAGGTGGACGGGCTGTCGCTGTTGACGTTGCCGCCGGTCATGCTCAGTAGACTTCAGCATGTCCGCCTGCATGTCTAATCGTCGTGCCTCGAACTCCTTGAGCTGCTGATTTTCCCCGCCTCTGTCCATCTTGTCTCTGGAGCGCCACTGGTCGTGAGCTGCCGAGTAGCCCGTCCAGCGTACCTTCCATTCCTCCACAGATTTACCCTTGACCATGCGTACACGATACGCCAGGATTTTGTCCACGTGAGCTTCCGCTTGCCCATCTACCATTACCGGGTCAGGTACGGGCAGTTGTGCTCGTGATGCAAACTCATCCTTGCCGGAGATGTACGGCTTCAGGCGGTGCTGCGCAAACACGTCGTGAATGCGCCAGTGCGGCGGTAGGGCCAACCGATATGCCACCGGTGCCCCGCGGTCCGCCTCTGCCAGCTCCGCCTGCAAATCGCTGTAGAAGCACTCCACCACGGTTACAGGTCCATGCCAGCGCTTACCGAGCTTTCGGCACAGCGCACGGTCCATCACCTTTTCCGTCAGATGACGAGCTTCGATCCACACCAGATCCCCCACTGCGTACTTATGCTGCTTGTGACGCCGGTCGAACTGCTCCCGCTGGCGCTGCTGAGCCAACTCAAGGCGGCCACGCGCGTCTCGCAACTGCGACGAAAACTTCGCAGCCATCTCATGGGCGGTACCCACCCCCCCTTTCCGTCGCGCAGAGCCAGGGAGAGTTGCAGCTTCCAGGAAAAGGTCTAATTGAGACATCGGGGACACCCCGTAGCATAGCTCAAAGGGCGTGAACCCGGTGACATCACTGCGCGAGTCGTTGATAGCGAACTCCACGTTCGTCATGTAGAGGTCCCAGTCATCAGGATTGGCACCCACGAACGAGCGCAACATGTCCTCCACCACCCGGTTGGTGTGCTCCGCCTGTCCGTCTGAACGAGGGTTGTACGGAGTGGTAGAAGCCACCCGTACCCCCATAAGCCTCATTAGCTCACGCCAGAACGAGTCCTGGAACCTGGGGTCACGGTCGCATACAATCTTCATGGGGGCTCCATGCTGCCTCCAGACAACGTCGAAGTAGATGCGGGCCACCGTTTGCGCAGAGCTGTCCCCAAAGTTCATGGGCATAAGGTGCACCATTTTGCTCAGCTTGCACGTGAAGGTGACAAAGGCGTCGTTTCCTTGGGCGGTGAGCGGCAACCCTGTAACGAAGTCCACGCTCACATCCTGCCAGTTGCGTTGGGGAATAGCGTGCGGATTCAATAATCCATCGGGGTAGGATGCCCGGGGACGAACCGCCTGACATGTAGGGCATGAGGCCACCCATCCCGCCACATCCTCGGAGGCATTCTTCCACCAGAACCTGCGGAGAACTCTCTCCAGTGTCTTCTCCCGGCCAGTGTGGCCTGCAGCGGTGGAGTCGTGGGCATCCTTGAAGACTACTTCTCGCAAAGGGGAGTCCTCGCCGAGAACCAACTGGTACCGTCCTGCGGCTACACGCCATAGCACGTCCCCAACGATACGGAAATCCCTCGTGGCATGGTGCGGGGCCGCAAGGATTTCATCCCGCAGCTGCCGAAGAGGGCCGGCACGTGCATACTCATCGTGCAGGGACTCCAGGAATGTAACGTCCGTGGGGAGGCTCGTAGCATCGCGGGAATATATGCATATATAAGAATGTCTTTATATTTTAACATAACACATTTTTATTATAGAAAACATACTCACAAAATGTCCATGTTGTGATACATAACTTTAACAACGGGCATTTTCTTGATCGAACAGTCGATATCTCATCTGCCGAGTAAAAAAAAAGGAAAAGAGGTCCATCGGAATCGAGACCACCAAGACTACTACCGATCATACGTGTCACGAGAACACTTTTTTGCAATCGCATTTTCAAAACGCTATGGTATACTACTTACATGGAGAGAGCGTCTCCTCGCAGGTTTCCCCAGAAAACGTTTACCATTTACCCAACGCTGTCAAGGGTAACTCGCTGAAGAAATATTTACCCTCAATCCAACGGTAAAAAATCGCAGCCATTCAGGAAGGAGATTACATCAACGGTCGTTGTGGATAATCCGCAAACCCAAGCGAGCTTGAAAAACTTGCCCTTCGACTTTCTTGAGCGCCTTTGGCAACCCCATAGAGTTTAGATGTCTACCGAAAGTCGTCTTCGACATTCCTGCGCAACCACCTTTAAAGTTGTTGTAAAAGGTGTACAGGTTTTCGAACTTAACGAACCAGTCGTTTCCATCACCGGCAGCTTGATGCATTGCGGTCCAGTTCCACTTCCAGTCTTCCTCGCCCTTCGCGTTGCGGATCCGCTTTCCGAAGGCCGCATACACATCGCCGTCATAAACATCGTAGTTCGCCCGAACCCAACTTTCTACACTGGTTTCGTCTCTCTCACACGTCTCCGAGATCTCTCGCTTCACCACATCCGGGGTGACTCGTAGCGACTCATCGGGTGAGACGGTTTGGTATATCTTCATAAACATCCATACCGTGGCGAGATGCACGTCTTTCTTTGCCGTGAAGTCGAAGATCGTGGGGTCTCTCCGGAAATGCGTGGCGGAGTCGAATTCGGGCTCGAGTGTGCTTGCTCGGTCCGCCCGCGCCACGAGGGTGCGCGTCGCCATACCGCTGTCGAACGGTACTATGGGGCCCAAGTCATTTACGGTGGGACAAAGAAAGGAGCGCATGGCACCGTGGAAGGCTCCGCTCCCGCCCATCTTGCCATACGCTTCCCGAGCGCGCAGACGGTCGGCTCGACCTCCCGTAAGTTGCTTAATCAAGTTTCCATCCATAGGAGTCATGCCACTGTTGTTGCCGAACCTGTCTTTCGCGCCTGGTGTAGCTTGCGACTTCTCGCTGCTGAAGGATATGCGCTTGAGAGCCAGATCCACGATGAACCCCAAATCGCGTTCGGGACTATCGCTATTCTTCTTGGAGCTAAAGCAATTGGCGTTGAAATCGCCGACGATATCTCGGCCGTAAGTGTTGGTAATGAGATCGACCATGACACCCTTCCCGCAATCAGCTTCTCCCACGATCCAGCACATTCGCTTCGTATGCTCGCCGGCTAGCGCGATGGAGAGCGTCTCCAAGACGAATTTGCGCTTCTCGGGATTGAGGAACATAGACGTGAAAATCTTCTCCTCGACTTTCTTTGCCGTCTCCGAACGATCGATCAAAGGATCAAAAGACATCGGCACCGCAGCCATGAAACGATATTTCGGGTCAAAAGGCAACATGCGTCCCGCTCGAATATCCAACACGCCATTCTCGAATAGAAGAAACCCTTTTTGATTCGAACCAAAATCGTCGAATTGGGCATGTTTTGGTGCCATGCTTCGGATGAGAGGGTACGTGTTGTTGAAGATGGTAGTGAAAGAGCACTTCTCCGAGGGTCGAGCAACCTCCCATCGACTGCTCGACAATACCATGAGTTTTTCATGATCCTCTTTGTCTGTGACCCATACGCCTGATTTTTTTGTTGTACATGATCAAGCCAAACTCTTTCGTTCGGAACACTGAATCGGCGTGCCTTTCAAGAAAAGCTTTCGCATTTTCCACATCCCAATGAGGGTGGCAATCTCCGCTATCGCCCGAGTGAGTAGGCGACAGTTGCTGGTGCAGGTTGACGTCGCCGTTGATGGTGCTGCCGCTGAAGTTGTTGTTGTACACGTTGTTCGTGATGTTTTGCACCAGATTCGCTTTGAGATATTTCGCGAGGTACTCGTCCAACTTGGCGACCGGTATCATCAGTTGAGGGGAGTGATGCGGACATGCGAGGTCGTTGCACGTGTTGGCGAGGATCCGATTGTCGGTGGTGTAATACGTCGAGATGAATTTTCCATTCTCGTTACACTTTTGACGCTTTTCCTTGCAGGGAGTCATCGCGACCATCCATTCGTCTGGAAATAAAGTCCCGTCGAGTCGCTTGCGTTTTTTGTTCACCGTCATCGTGAAGGGTTGTTCGCACGGCGGTCGACCCGCTTTGCTCGCGCACAATTCGGTGAACAACTCGAGATGTTTGTTGTCCTTGACACCATCGTCTTCAATGACCTCATCGTCATCATCATCATCATCACCGCTCACCTCGTCGTCCACGTAGGGGTTACGTTTTTGAGATATCGCGTCTTGTGTGCGAGGGGCAAGCACCTCCATGTCCTCGGCATCACCATGATCGGGATTACTGGCGCTCACCGCGTTCCCCGCGCGCGCTTCTGCTTGCATGGCGGTCATCAAGATGTCGTTCACGCTGACCGCTTTCATTACTTTGCGCGCCTTCCTCGCCAGCTCCTCGGTGGGATACTTCACGGTCTTATAGTTATTCCCACCTTGGTCGCAAGTGGAGTCCCGAGAAAAAATGCAGACATGAACTGCAGTGGATATTCGGTAAAGAGATTCCGCCTATTTTACGTGGCGAAATTGACATGTTTGTCAATGAAAACGCCGTGGCGAATCGTTTTTCGAACCCCTTTCTTATATGGACGTCTTTTATTGTTATTGTCCTCTTTCCTTTTACATTTGGGCACGAAACAGCGTGGAATCTAACGTGGGAAATGTTGGTGGTGACGTACACCGTGTGCCAGGGAACAATAGCCCGGCCAAGCCATTCGATTGGCATATTGTATTTATGCATACTGGGGCAGTGAGATGGCAATGGGCTCGGAAGGGGACTCCCGAGCCATTGACTTCGTACTATGGGGAGCGAAAGCCTGGACTTGATTATAGCTGGCAGCATATTATCGTACACCCTTCTGGTGCGCTACGCCGCTGGGAGCGTAATAGGGGCGGCGGCTGGTTTCTAGAAGACGCCACTCAGTTGAAGGCGCCGGTAGCGCCATTCTCATTACCGATCAGCCGCGTTGGGATCGCGTACTGGAATCCGACGATTGTGATTGACGATGACGAATATCATGGAATTCCCTACAAGGGGCGTAAGCCTACACACTCAGCGTCTACGAACAGTGAAGATTCGGGTACAGGCGCTGTGTCCTGGAGTAAGGAGAAGTTACCAGATTCTGATGACAATGATGACGCAGGTGTCACTAACAGTAAGGAGAAGCTACCAGATTCGGATGACAAAGATGACGCGGGTGTCATATATGACATGGACACTGCCAGTCCGAAATGGGAGCCAACTTCGCCTGAATATGATGACACCGAGGATGACGTCAGCGAGTTCGATGACTTGGTAGCTGACGATGCTGAAGAACAAGCTGAAGCTCGAAGGTTGAAGAGACTGGGACTGCAATTGATCATGGATGAGAAGGGTGAACTTCACTGGGTACCAAAGGGCACCTCCCCGACCTCACCTGTTCAGCCCGATGATCAGCCTATTACCGAGCAGAAGTCTGAGGCCATATCTGAGGATGCCCCAGCCTCTGTGGTGGAGACTATTCATGCACCACCGAAGAAACCTTATGGGTCAGATACTGGATTGACTTCAATGGGTGAGAATAAGGCTGGGGTGTCTGAAGAGACGAAGAGGCAACCTAGGAAATATCCGAGATGTTGGACACATGAGTATATAACTCAATTGAAGTATTCCATAAGAAGTGACAGTGATGAAGAAGAAGGGCTTGACGTGGCTCCTCGTAGGAAGAAAGCAAAGATCAGCAAGGGACAATGAAATCAACTGTCTTGATTAGGATTGTCCAAATGCAGATTCTCTGATTAGGATTTGTATAGGTGGCAGATGATGATATGCCAGCCGACATGGGACAGATCGATTAGAGAATATGAACTGCGCGCCTTGAAAGTATAAGACTTGAATATTGCCCATTTGGAGGCTGTTCTAACTTGAAGTAACTATTTGGAGGAGCTGTTGCTCAACCTGTTAATTTACTGGTCAATCTTTCCTGCCATAAAGATATTGCAATTGCTTGAATTGTAGCCTTGTTCAACTGTTTATCTAGAACATTGCAATTTTGTACACTGCAAAATTGCCGACTACGGACCTGTGCCCCAAGATTGAAGCAGATTTACCTCTGACTGACCCTTGAGCTCCGGCTCGGATACAGTCACGTGCTCAAGAAGTCTTCACTTGGAAGTGGTATTGCTCTGCGCCCTTTTTGCCCCCTGACTTTCACCCTGCATGCAAACAGGCGATTTTTCAAAACTGTTATGCTGCAAAGTGGTCAGAAAGTGGGAAAAGAAGCCGCCAGCAACTCAGATCTACCGGGATTAACAGCCAGATTGACCCGAACGGAGAGTGAAAAGTGGACCAGTGGCAGATTGAGAAAAAGAGGACCTCGGAGACAGTTTTAACGTAGGCACAAAAATTCTAGACGTTTCTTGATAGTTTTTTGTCGTTTGGAACCTGGCCCCGAGACCTGGGTCCTCATAGATCGCTACATTTTAAATTCGGATGGCCAACCGGCACGGCAGAGCAAAAATTAGACAAATTTGAGCCCATCAGACTACATAGAAGGAAACGGGAGCCCAGAAGGATAGTTTTCCATTTTTTTTATATTCTTTGAAGGAAAAAAATAGTCTCCAATACTGGGACCTGGCCAATTAGTCTGGATTGCTCCGGGATGGCCGCCAAGAAGAAATTAGCCAAACTGCCGATCGACACTCCATTTTTGAAATTTGGCCACCAAAAACTGCATTTCACTCTGGAAAGCATATTTCGTTATTCACCACGACTTCCACTGCTACAAGGAAATATTTTTCTGAGTGTTCTGGGGGGATTTGCCAAATTGGACAGATTTGACTTCCCCAACGGTCAGATTTGCACTTTGTCACTCTTAATTTCGACATGATGCAAAACGCTAACACGGGACGCTCACCTCCAACGTCGCCTACGTCGACTCCTAGGCGTACAAGGGGACGACAGGCCAGCCAGCGCAGCACGAGAGGTGCTGCAGCCACTGGGACCACTGGCAAGGGGGCGAAGGGCACCTACAAGGCGCCCTCTCCGGGTCAGCCGCCACCGGCTGCGACAGCAGCAGGTGCGCCAAGCTTCCAGATACCCAAGAAGAAGTCGACCCTGTCAGCTGATGCTCCTGAGTTTAACAGCGTGACTCCTCTGGCTCTGGACTCTGGAACCGCTTGTGTGACACCTTCCCTGGAGGAGGCTGTAACGGTACCTAAACCGCGCCCTAATCCGCCCCTGCGTCATGCAAGAGCGGCGTCACCAAGGGTGCTGACTGTTGACACCCCTGGTGCAGGGCGAAACATGAGGGCGACTCCCCAGCGGTATGTCAACTTGACCTCTCCTTCCCCTGGCATCCTGCGATTGCCAGGAAGCCGCGACCTGAGCCCTCCAGCTCCGCGCCAGCGAAGCCCGCCTCGGACTCGAGACCGGACCCCGCCACCGCCGCGCTGCAGGAGCCCACCACGGACGCGCGACATGAGTCCTCCAGCTCCAAGACCGCGAAGTCCTTTGAACCCCTACAGGACTCCACACACTTGGTCTGGAGCTACGGTGATGACCTCCCCGCACGGCCAGCTGCCCACGCCATTCAGCGAGAACGCGCTTCAGGCTGAGTCCGCGGGAGCAGCCTCTGTGGGACAACCTCTACCGGCTGACCGACCACCTCGCGACCCGATCGCCGTGCGCGAAATGACCGAGGTCAAAATTGCAGCATGTGAGCAGGACATGCAGAATGAGGCGAATGAGCAGAAACCAGGACTTCGTCAATTTCCTTCCCGCTCTGATGTGGCCAACTGGCGAAAGCGCCAGCAGCCGGGTGAGAATCTCGCCTGGACTCCGCGCCCTAACCAAGGGGGTGTGGGGGCAGCGGGGAGGTCAGAGGACACGCACCAAAGCATGGCTGGCGAACTCATGGCACACTCAATGCATCCAACTCCCTCCTCAACAAGCAACGGGGAGGTGGGGGCAGCGGGGAGGACAGGTGGCTCCGGCTTGACAGGTGGCCCACGCCACATAAGCATAGCATGTTCTGAGCATTCGCTGACCTCACCGATTACCGATACCGTTACAGAACCTAAGGTGATCGGTGACTCTATGGCAAGGTTATCGGTGACTTTCGAGTCCGAAATAGACAGCGAGGCAACTTCACTGACGCCCTCACTGACTCAGGCGACTACGGAGGCGGCTACGGTTACGGATATGCTCGAGTCCCTGTTGAACTGCGAGTCCAGACCTTTGACTACCTCGCTGACCTCAACAACTACGGATATGCCCGAGTCCCTGTTGAACCGCGAGTCCAGACCTTTGACTACCTCGCTGACCTCAACAACTACGGATATGCCCGAGTCCCTGTTGAACCGCGAGTCCAGACCTTTGACTACCTCGCTGACCTCAACAACTACGGAGCAGCCAGTCAGCTCAGTCAGTTACGCAGACCTCGCACTCAGGCGTAGCATTGGACTCGCAGCCTACCAGCCGCATCTTAACCGCAACCTACCAGTCATCGAACCCCCTTCTCAAGCAGATGTCCTCAGCAGAATTCCAGTCAGAAACTTACCTCTGAACTCAGACTCAGTGAACCAGCTTTCTCGCCGGGAGAGGCGCCATCAGAGATGGGAACAGAACCAGCAGCGCCTGGCAGAACAGCGCAGAGCACTCTTCTCTGACCCCGCCTCAGCCAGAACGCCCTCAGATGCCTCTGTCCCCGCACTGAACTCTCAGCATCAATCCCTAATGCAGAATCAGATGATGTTAGAGGTATCAGAGTACATGCAAAATCTGCATCAGCAAGTGCTCCAACACTATCCACATCTGACTTCAGTTCTACCAGCAGTGGGCGCTCCACCTATGACGCCCTACCAGCACACCTTAGGATGGGCGAGCGGTTTACCAGGTGCACCGGCGCCAGCAGCTGGATCAGGTCCCTGGCTGGTACCAGCACCGGCTCAACCGGTTCCCGCACCGGCTCAACCGGCTCCAGCACCGGCTCAACCGGCTCCGGCACCGGCTCATCCGGCGCCGGCACCATTTCAGCCAGATCCACCGGCTACCGGCTCATCGCCCTCTGACTCCGCTGAGCCTGATCAACCGTCACCAGGAAACTCGCCCCCGCCTTCGGACAATGGTGAACCACGACACCGGCGTCTAGACGTGTTGTTATGGACTTTAGAAGGAGCCTCCTTCTGGTTGAGAAATCACCTGTCCTCTTCCTCCGCAGTTACTGTCAGCCACGGCGCTGAGGCACAATACTCTTACCGACTGCCAACCATGCCTGGAAGCGCCAGTCACTTCATAACCGATACCAATCGGATTTGGATGACTATGCGGCACATCGGAGTGGACATCCAAGACCTGGCGCAGCATGGGTCAGTGCATACTCCTGTGCGCCTGACTGAGATTGAGGACAGTGACGCTTTCACTCTGGAAGTGGAGAAAACGCAAGTGGATGAAGCGCGGCGTTGCGCGGAAAGCCGTACTGGAACTCAGCAGAGACGCCTGCCCTTGTACTCATGGGTAACCATCGCGGAAAATGCCTTAGAGTCCGAGCTGACAGAATTTGACCCCCTGGGACTCCAAATTTGGGCAGCATTTTCATCTTCCGAGGCGTACTTGTTTAGAGGAATGGCGGCTGGCAACCAACCAACTCCCGCCACAGTCCCGGCTAGACTGGGCGTCAATCGGTTTCCCTCTGGTGTTCCCAGCGCAGCAGAGTACAGATCGCCTGGAAATTCCTTGCCAGCGGCCCCGGGACTCCTGCCAGTAGACCAGCGCCTTTCTCAATTCCCAGGGCACCACGATCTTATGGGAGCGGCTTCCCCAAGTGATGTCTACCGAGAATCCAAGACAGTGGCTGATGTGCTCAAGCTGATCAGAGACATTCCTATGTACCCCTCCTCCGCTGACCTAATCACCACTGACGCAGATATTGCCGCGCTTCCACCTTTTTCTGAAGCGCTGGTCAATTTTCTGTCAATGGGCGTAGTCACCTTCGCCCTGGGTCGCATGAGTGCTTATCGCCTAGACCTAACCATGATCACCATGCCGGAGACCTTGAAGGAAGTGGCTCAACGCAAACTACAGCCGCGATCCCTAACTTTTCTCAAGCAAGGTGGAATGATGAACTCGGAGGCCTGGAACCGGCGTTACGCCACTTTGGCGCCTTTCCTGGCCGACGTAGCCAGGAGCGTACTGGATGACATCGCGCTGGTAGGACTAGCGGGGACAGTGATGCGCATGGCGCAGCGACGAGAAGAGACTGCGCGTTTGTTCGCTACTCGTCTGGTATCCTGGCACGAGGTAGTCCAGTTATTGGCAGACGCCATGCCCAACCGCCACGCCATCAGCCAACAGCAGCTATTATATCAGTTCTGGTCTGGACTGCGACTGAAGCAAGCTGTCATGGATCGCCTTATTGAGGATCGGTTGGATCTGCAAAGTCCAGCGGATTGGGAAAGCAATCATCCCGGATCCACCGCGCTGCAGCATATCATCACTGTGGCCACCAAATTGGAGCGCAGTGAAGCTCTGACCGCAGCACGAACCTCTCCCGTCTCTGCACCTGCGAACCGAAGTCCTGCCTGGAGGAATGGTCGCTCGTCCTCCAGACTTAACGCCGTGCAGGACGCTGGGGAGGAAGATGCTACTGACCCCGACCCCGCCGACCTCAGGGTGCAGCACGCCGTGCCGCCCAGCCCGGCGGGATTGACCAGGCCGCCACGCCGATGTTACGTCTGCAACTCTGACTCCCATTTATGGGCTAACTGTCCCGACGAGGCCAAGAAACGAGCCTGGATTGCTGACGCCCCAGCTCGTTTGGCACGCCGCCGCGCTGCAAATGAATCTCATATCGCAGCGCTGGAAACAGAATGGGAGGATTTGGAAGAGGAAGCGGAAGCGCTGGAGTATTTTCAGAACGAGGAATCGGCCGCAGCGTCCTCCTCGGGTCAGCAATCTGCGGAAGAGGAGGACTGAGTGTCTTCCTGCCGGCGGGACGCCGGCGACAGGGCGGTATGGGTAACCGCCCCTGGGCAAGGAGTACAGCCTTCGCCCACAACCGGGGGAATATCCAGAAAGAGCCTCCGCCACCCCCCAACCCTCTGGCCGCTCGAGGGTACGGATTCACCTGGTCTGCCGATCAGAGGCGACAACGCCATCTCGACAGAACCAGAACCCTACGGGATGAACCCTCGTTGACCAGTACCGCTGTTTACACAGCGAACCTTTCCACTGAGCAGGGCCGGCGAGAACATCACTTGGTGTCCCGGCGCCATCAGCGGTCGCCACGAAGGTCACCCACTTCGTCGCCTGAGCGCTCCAAGCCTCCCGTTATGTTCAGTGTAGATCGCTCCCTTGGAACTGGTGATCGCCGTCGGGCTCCACAACGCGAGCGTGGCGAAACGCCCCGCGTTGACCCCACAGACCCTAACCCTAACCCTAACCCTAACCCTAACCCTAACCCTAACCCTGAGGCATCAGTACTGGCAGCACTGGATGAGGATGAGGGAGAGGAGACCCAGTGGACCTTCAACCCACTCAACACCCCCTGGCGGAACACTCCTCGACCGCGGGTACCGAGAAAAGCTCCGGTGGAGCGTATGCGAGCCTTGAGGCAGCGGATTCAGGATGTAACGCTACCCGCGGTTTCACACCCTCTGGACGACAGTGGGGAGGAAGGGGGTGGAACTTCAAAAACTGGCCCAGCTTCAGAACCCCCACCTTTTAAACTTCGACCTGAGGTGTTTCCTTCGACGTCTCGACCAGCAGCGTGTCCAGCCTTGGCAGAGAGGGCGTCCTTAAGCGCAGAGAGCACTACGAGTGCAGCGCGCAAGCGCACTGGAAAACCTCGCAGCAGAACTCCGAAGACGGTACGAGACCGACTGCAGCATGAGGCAGAGGTTACGAGGCTGGGAGATGAACCACCAGGACTTCGAGCAGAGTCACTGGCGGATCGCACGCGTGCTTGGAGAGAGATGACGCACCCGGAGCACATGGCCGCGGCAGCGCTGGTAAAGGAGAATGAGAAATGGAGAAATGCATGGGTACCAGAAGGGTGGCGCAGATATCGCCGCCGCTGGTACAGATGGCATGGGAAGGTCACCCCTGACCTAACGATAACCGAAGGAGCAGTTCAGCTATCTCTGGAGACCGAGTGCGGTACTATCCCAGGTTCTGGTGGAGATGTAGGAATTCCAGACGCATGGTGCAGTCTATACAGGGTGCACCAATGGAACCAGCGAGAAAGGGAAGCGGCGGAGGAGGCTGCTCACCTGGCTCTACCCTCAACAGCAAGTGGTGATTCACTCTCCCTGGACTCAGCGGAACCATCAGATGCGAATCCCGCGACAACTCTGGATTTGACCTTATCTCCATCCAGTTCTCAGCCCGCAACTTCTGGGGACATTTCTGACCTCGAGGACTCCCAGCGGTCGCTCAACTTCACGCAGCAGTTGATGGAGCGACAGCTGGCCGCCGCCAGATCGGAGAACAATCCAAGTGTGCTGACAACGGTGACAGAAGGAGTGGAGCCGACTCCCCTGAAAACCATCCAGGAGGAAACCCACCTGGAACTGCTACTGACCATTCAGAAACAGCAACGCCATCGTCTGCGGCCGATCCTGGAAGGTAATGAAGCAGTGGCAGCACCAGCGAACGTCACCAACGCCCAGGCGGCACCGCGGGAAGAAGAACCCCCCTCGTTCACTCAAAAGTCCGAACCAGAAGACAGCGCTGGGGAGGAAGAGGAGGAGAAGATGTCCATCCAACCTCTTCGCTCTTACCCTCTGGAAAGCCGCACGCAGAGCCGCGCCAGACGACGCGCTCAGGGACAAGAGCGACGCGCTAAGGAGCGGCAGCTACAAGCAGATCGCGACCTGGAAGGTGGATGGTACTTTGGTCCGGATCCTCGTTCGCAGCCTGCACCACCGCGCACAAGACCTATCCGGTCTAAGCAGCGCGTACCTTTGCATCACCCAGTGCGAGCAGCCATCTGTGCACATCTGCGACGCGATGGTCAAGTAATGTGGAACCAGGACAGTCAGCTGACTGCGATTCGGGACAAAGAGGGAACGCTGCTATTGGTGTTCTGGGCCTTGCTGAAGGGACAGCGAGTGCGCGTGCTGGTGGATTCGGGTGCCTCGGATGAATTCATCTCCAGTGAGTGCGTCAAGAGATTGAACCTCACAGTTCGCGCTAATGGGATGCCGCTGAACGTTACCCTCGCGGATGGGTCAGTGCAGACCTCTGCGCAAGTCGCTTACGGCAAGCTGACCGCCGAGACTTCCGAGGGGACTTACTCCGAGGTCATCAAGATGCGAGTACTTCCTTTGGGCATCAAGGTGGACATTGTACTCGGAGGAAGGTGGTTGAGACACCTCTCGCCGGTCACGCTGGACTATGATGGGTGGGGATCAGTCAAGTTTCGCCAGCATGGCAAATCCGTGCGGATACGGGGATGTTCGCCAGGGCGTAGCTCTACACGCAAAGGCGAGAGAACCGCGATGGCTCTGGAACCGATGGTAATGTTATCAGCGGCTCAAGCGACCAAGGAGATCAAAGCCTATCGGCGCAGATATGCGGGAATGGACAGTGCCGCGACACCCCACGACATCTTAGTGGCCTATGCGACACCTCTGGTAGGGACTTCGATGTTATCAGCGGTGGCCACCAGCGAGAATTTGGAGGACCCTTCAATCTCCCCCGAGTGGAGAAAGAAGTTTCAAAAGCTGATCGAGTCCTTTTCACCTCGAGTAATTCGCGAAGCGCTGCCCAACTTTGACGCCCTGCGAAAAGATGAAGTGGCCCACGTGAGACTGCAAGAGGGATGGAATGGCATCGCGCCCGCTAAGAGGCCCTACAAGATGTCCATGGTGGAGCTGACTCAATTGCGAGAACGCCTGGATGAACTCCTGAGCAAGGGCTACATCAGACCTTCCTCAAGTCCGTTCGCTGCACCAGTGCTGATGGTTCCCAAGCCTGGGAAACCTGAAGTACTCAGAATGGTCTGCGACTTCCGAGCCATCAACAGCCTGACTGTCAAGGACAAATATCCACTTCCCGACATTCAGCAGTTGTTCGACTCCATGCATGGGGCCAAGTACTTCTCCTCCTTCGATGCGGTCGATGGATTCTGGCAGATGGCTATGGCGTCTGAGGATGTGGAAAAGACGGCGTTCACTTCTCCCTATGGCTCGTATGAGTGGTTGGTGATGCCCATGGGGTTGACCAACAGTCCTTCCTGCTATCAGAGACGCATGCAGCGCGCTCTGGGACATCTTCCTTTTGTAAGAATATTCCTGGACGATTGTATCCTCTTCAGCAACACCTTGGAGGAGCATCTTTCCCATCTCCAGCAATTTCTCGAAGTCTGTGAGAACCAGGGTATCTACCTCAAAGAGTCTAAGTGTCAACTATTGCAGACCCAGATACGCTTTCTGGGGCACGTGATCTCACGGGAAGGAAGTCAACCTCAACATGACAAGCTGGCCGCCATCAGGGACTGGCCCGCTCTGGAAAACGCCACGCATGTGCGCCAATTTTTGGGGTTGGCTGGGTACTACCGGCGGTACATGCTGGGCTTCTCTGAAGTAGCACAACCCTTGACTCAGCTCACCAAAGGGGATGTCGCTTGGCTATGGGGACCCATGCAGCGTTGGGCCTTCGAGGAGATTAAGAAGGCGCTATGTTCTTCCCCCACTCTGGCGCTACCCGATATGAAAGCGGCGGCCGAAGGACGGCATCCTTTCGTGGTACAAACTGACGCCAGTGGAGTGGCACTAGGGGGAGTACTGATGCAAGACGTAGGAAATGGATTGCAACCTATCGCCTTTGAGAGCAGACAGTTTAATGGAGCCGAGCAGAACTACCATGCTGGCGAAAGAGAACTCTGCGCTCTCCATCACTGCACTACGCAAACTTGGCGACACTACCTCATCTGGACTGAGTTCCAATTGCAGGGTGACCACAAGCCCCTAGTCTGGTTAATGGCACCCGGACAACCTCTCAGCCGACGCCAAGCCCGATGGTACATGGATCTAGTGGAGGTAGGGGTACCCGAGATGGAATACATCCCTGGGGCGCTACTCTGGGTTCCAGACGCTCTGTCCAGGCGACCCGACTACAAGGAAATTTCCGCGAGAGAAGGACTGGTAGAAGCTGGCTTTGTGCATCCGGTTACTGGGAAACCGCAGCGACCTCCCTCGGCCGCAGACACTGCCAGCAAGTTTCGACCTGCAGCTGGTAAAGAGTCCCGCCAAGGACGCGCGCCCCTGGGAGTGGTAGATCCCAACAAGTTGAAGGAGCGCAAGTCCAACAGCGCCAAGACCAAAGAGCCTGAACCAGTCCTCGCGTACAGTGGGACTCTCACCTGGATGGACTCCCCTCAACTCTGGATGGACGCCTTACATACCCTGCAGCTGGCCGAAACTGGGTACGAGAAAGCCACCCTGGCAGTTCAGACGCGCTCTGGCAAACTGACAGCATCCTCACCCCCTTCTCCCAGGAAGACCCCTGTTGATTTCTCAGCAACGCCGAAGTGCAGCGAGGCTTCAACCAGACTCCTGGAGCCCAGCGATCGACAGGACTGGAAGTTCCGGGCGGACATGTTCGACTTCTTGAGTCAAGAATATGGACCCTTCGAGGTGGACGCCTGTTGCGACTTGGGAGGAAAGAATCGTCAGGTCAACCGCTACTGGACGGACTGCTTGAAGGAAAACTGGCGAGGGTTGAACGTCTGGTGTAATCCTCCCTTCTCCTCCAACCATTTGACCATCGAGGCCGTACTGAGGAAATATGTGGAAGAATGGCGTCTGGACCCTGAGAATACTTCAGCTCTCTTCGTCCTTCCTGACTTTCAATCTCGCATGCCACAGTGGCGGCAGTTGTTCAGATCTGCGGGAATGAGAGTGGAGTACATTATTCCTACCCATGACGCTCAAGGAGAACCTGTGCAGATGTTCGCCGCCCCGGATGGAGCCCTTCTGGATCTGCCTTGGCCCCTGCTAGTGGTGTACGCCCCGCCAGCTCGACAGCGTGTCAAGCGGGAAAGGAAAACGAGTTTCCCCCCTCCTATCGTGTAAGGAGGCCGGGTAATTTTTCTGGTAAATTACCGGGACGGTAATTACCAGGTAAATTACCGGTATTACCGACCCCCACAATCGTCTTACCTGCCATACTTAAGAATTTACCGGTAATTTACCATGGTCATACGGTATTACCACGATAAATTATACTGGTAAGATCTTAATTACCGTCGATCTTACCACCCGCATTTATGTCAGATCCGCAGATCCGCGGTTAACATTTTCCGTAAGAGAGCATAGCAACGGAAAATCACTATCTGAAGTTCTGAACGAAATTTTCATCATAACCATTCGCCGGCATCATGGCCACGGGAGCCTCAGCTGCGGGTGGCAGTATGTCCCTTGCTTCCAATGACAACGAAACATTACACGATTGGAAGGACGTCTCTACAGGCAAAGTTATCCAGGTCCCACAGGATATCTTGGAAGCGTTAGAAGCGCCTCTCCGTGGTCAGTCGAACTTTGGGAAGCAGCATACGTTCCTGCTCTCCTTATTTCAGGACGTCCCTGCATATCACCAAACGTTGCACCCGGTTAAAACTTGCGCCCGAAATGTGCGCACTACCCGCGCCGGCGAAGTGAAGCTAACAGTTGTACCTATTTGATGGCAACATATGATGACACATTCCATATGTAGGTAAATTTTGTGATGATAATACGATTATTTCCCTTGTCAATGATAGCTTGGATTGTACAATGATTGCTAATTGAAAAATGAAATACGTATCCTTTCCATATGAACGTTAGTGAGCAAAGTGAGCTCATCTAGACTTACATTTTGGTATATTGTTTGTTGCCATGCGCGTAATATATCACAAACGACGACACACTTTGTCTATGTATCTGATTTCCATCTGATCTGATTCTGATCTGATTCTGATTATGTTTGATTGACAACCTTGGTTGCATGTGCTATAGCACGCACCCCAACAGTTCTAATGATCATTAGGTATCCATAGAAATCGAAAAAACAGTTTTTGAGTCCCGCGGCAAAATTTAGGTAATTTTGTGCATATTCATGTCTGTCAGTACTTCTCTGTAAACTGTGTCGCTTTATAATGTGCGTGCATGGCGTTGCATGTGCTATAGCACGCACCCCAACAGTTCTAATAATCATTAGGTATCCATAGAAATAAAAAAAAACGTTTTTTGAGTCCCGCGGCAAAAGTTAGGTAATTTTGTGCATATTCATGTATGTCTGCACTTCTCTGTAAAATGTGTCGCTTTATAATGTGCGTGCATGGCGTTGCATGTGCGATAGCACGTACCCCAACAATTATACTGATCATTAGGTATCCATAGAAATCGAAAAAAACAGTTTTTTAGTCCCGCGGCAAAATTTAGGTAATTTTGTGCATATTCATGTCTGTGTGCACTTCTCTGTAAACTGTGTCGCTTTATAATGTGCGTGCATGGCGTTGCATGTGCGATAGCACGCACCCCAACAATTATAATGATCATTAGGTATCCATAGAAATCGAAAAAAACAGTTTTTTAGTCCCGCGGCAAAATTTAGGTAATTTTGTGCATATTCATGTCTGTCTGCACTTCTCTGTAAACTGTGTCGCTTTATAATGTGCGTGCATGGCGTTGCATGTGCGATAGCACGCATCCCAACAGTGCTAATAATCATTAGGTATCCATAGAAATAAAATAAAAAACGTTTTTTGAGTCCCGCGGCAAAATTTAGGTAATTTTGTGCATATTCATGTATGTCTGCACTTCTCTGTAAAATGTGTCGCTTTATAATGTGCGTGCATGGCGTTGCATGTGCGATAGCACGCACCCCAACAATTATAATGATCATTAGGTATCCATAGAAATCGAAAAAAACAGTTTTTTAGTCCCGCGGCAAAATTTAGGTAATTTTGTGCATATTCATGTCTGTCAGCACTTCTCTGTAAACTGTGTCGCTTTATAATGTGCGTGCATGGCGTTGCATGTGCGATAGCACGCACCCCAACAATTATAATGATCATTAGGTATCCATAGAAATCGGAAAAAACAGTTTTTTAGTCCCGCGGCAAAATTTAGGTAATTTTGTGCATATTCATGTCTGTCTGCACTTCTCTGTAAATTGTGTCGCTTTATAATGTGCGTGCATGGCGTTGCATGTGCGATAGCACGCACCCCAACAGTTCTAATGATCATTAGGTATCCATAGAAATCGAAAAAATCAATTTTAGATTCCCAAGGCAAAAGTTAGGTATTTTTGTGCAGGCGGTAATACTTTGGTAATACCAAGCAAAGTATTACCGGTAAATTACCCGGTATTACCAACCCCCATTTTCAAATTACCGGTAATGTGGCCACCTTACTATCGTGCGTACTGGAGAAGCGGCCAGCGTTCGAGACCTGCATCAGCAGATATCAGGAGGCCAGTTCCTCAAAGCGCTGCAAGCGGAATATGGGCGACCTGGTCCCCTCCTGACTTTAAGGAAGGAAATCCAAGAAGCTCCGCATCAACGCACTCGTGACTTCTGCGTAGTGGGAGATGTGTTGTGGAGGGTGAGCGCTGGGCGCTATCAGTTGGTACTGGGAGAAGATTCACCCCTCCGTGAGGTAGTACTGCAAGAGGCGCATGCATCTGTTTCAGCTGGACACGCGGGCAGGGCCAAAACTCTGGAACGAGTACTGCGACGCTTCTGGTGGAAAGGGGCAGCAGAAGATGTGGGACGCTGGGTTTCATCTTGCACTATCTGTCAAGCGGTGCGACCGAGAAATTCCTACCCGGATGGATTGCTGAACCCACACACTATTCCTACGCGACTATGGCAAGTGGTCAGTGTGGACTTTGTTACTGGACTGCCAGTCACGGCGCGGAATCACGATGCCTTTGCTACTTTCACATGTAAGCTCAGCAAAATGGTTCACATCATCCTGTTGAACTTCCAGGACAGCTCCTCTGAGGTTATCGCTCGAATCTACTTCGACCACATCTGGAAACTACATGGCACCCCTATGAAGATTGTCTCTGACCGCGCCCCTCGTTTTCAGGATGCTATGTGGAAGGAATTGATGAGACTTATGGGAACTAAAGTGGCCTCCACCACGCCTTACAACCCTCGTTCGGACGGACAAGCTGAACATACCAACCGCGTGGTAGAAGACATGCTAAGGTCCTTGGTAGGCAGCAATCCAGAGGACTGGGATTTGTGGTGTGCCAACGTAGAGTTCGCCATAAACGATACGCGGAGCGATGTAACCGGCTTTACCCCGTTTGAGTTGGTCTTGGGGCACTCGCCGATGTCGCAACTGGACTTGTTCCTGCAAGCGGCTGCTGGACAACACTCCAAGCGTAAGGGTGGAGAAGGTACGGCACACGAGATGGCTAGTAAATTCGCGGCTCAACTAGAGGACGCCCGCACTAAGCTAGAACTGGCACAGCAACGCCAGCGACATCAGTTTGACCAGCGTCACACCGCCAAATCCTTTCAGTTGGGAGACTTGGTCTGGGTAGATGCCAAGCATCTCACGGAAAATATCATGAACCGCGAATCCTTCAGGAAGCTGGGGCCTCGCTGGCACGGGCCCTTACCCATCACCGAGAGGTTCTTCAGCGACCAGCAGCGAGAGCTACCCGAAATTGACAGAGGTGCTCCGGTGGCTTACCGGCTCAAGTTTCCCCCTAAATGGCGTATCCACGATGTTTTTGCGCAGCATCGCCTCAAGGAATACCGCACCGCGGATGAAGCCTTTGCGCTGCGTCGACAAATACCTACTCCTGCCAAGGTTCTCGTGGATGGACATTCCCAGACCCATGTGTCTAAGATTCTGGCTCGAAGAGTGAAACCTATGAAAGGAGGCAAGGAAGTAGAAGAATTTCTGGTTCGCTGGACTGGGTACTCTAATGCTCATGACTCCTGGAAGACCCGTGAGTCGTTGAACTACGGGGGTGAACTCGAACAGCTCACGGAGTTCGAACAACTGAGATTATCACGAGAAGGACAAGCCCGGGAAAAAGCCTTACAGGAGGTCAGAATGCAGCGGAAGCAAAGGCGGGAACGCGTCGGAGCTTTAACTTTCCTGGACACCTCTGATGAAGGAAAACTCACTTCTCTGGACAACTGCCTACCTTGGGAACAATACTGTCGCTCCGCTGACGCCTTTGTGACGCATCTAGCTCTTCTGGGCTCTGGGGTCTCGACACGCGAGTTGCGACTACTAGTCCTTTTCAGTGGTACAGGAAGTGTGGAGAGAAGTTTCATGTCATGTTATCCGAAGAGCACTGTGGTCACCGTCGATC
>LGRX02030678.1:0-23095 GCA_001247695.2 Cymbomonas tetramitiformis | reverse complement strand
CTCCCACCGAGGTATCCAACATATGAGGAAACTTATCGTCAGTGAGTACTTCGTGAAGAGAGGCATACCTCTCCCCAAATTCATGCATGAGTGGGCGGATGGTAGTGCGGCACAAAACAAATGCGCAACCGCATTTGCCGACGTGGTGGAGAGCGGGCGGGAAGAGTCGGCGGAGTGGCCCCGAGGTCTTGGCATCCCGACACAGCGCAACTTCTTTGAGACGTCACATGCACGAGGTGAGCAAGACGCGATGGGAGTAGCGGTGAAGCATGAGGCGAGCTTGGCGGTGATGTCCACAACCGACAAATGGCATTGTAAAATACTGGACGCCAAAAGCTTGTACGAGTTCTGCATGGAAAGGTTGCAAAAGCCGAAGGATAGCGCTCACGACAGAGGTGTTCAGTTCGGGCAAAGATTTTTCTTTCTGGTTGACGGCAAGGACGTGGACATCTCTGGACCTGGGTTTGACACGGTTGACCGGACTTTGGCGTTACACTCGGTGCGTGCAGGGGGGGGGGTGTTGGTGGGCTTGAAGCGGGACCGACAATGCTATTGCGATTATTGTTACGCGCAGTGCGCGAAGGCACAACCTGACACGGAGGGTTGCCTGTACCGGAGTCACGTGGACAGCTGGGAGCAGTTCACCTTGACGGAGGCAACCGAATCTGATGCCCGGCGCACCAGAACAAGAGTCGCGGAGGCCCGTGATGACGTGAGTGTGAAGGTTGCACGAGGAAACACTTTTGCAAGGCTGTCGGGGGGCGATCCTAATCACCCCTACTTTTTGGTGAAGGCGTTGAGCGAGGTGAAGCAGGTGATCAACGCGGATGGGATGCGAGACGACTACTACTCGCCTGGTGGGGAGGGCGTAAATGCTACACCGGGGGAATTTGTCGTTGAAGGCCGATTTTATGAGTGGGCGGATGAGGAAAGCTGCGAGGAGTACTACATAGACACATCCAAGAAATGTCTGACATATTCGCATCATGTCGTGTGTGTGGAAGTGACAATGACCAGACGCAAATACCGCGGTAAGGAGTTTTATAGGTTGACCGATGCTGAGCACCAGCGCATTCTAGGGTTGTTGTGAAGAAGTATAACTATCACAGCAGGATAGATCACTAGAATCTTAGAACCCAAACAACACCATGCTGAATAGCATCTACTCTCGGCGTGTTGTGCATAACGCCCAACAGGGCCCACGCAAAATATGCCAACATAACAACGATTCTGTAATCGATTTGGGTAATTTTCAAATTGGGAGTCCCATCAGGAGTGTTTAAGTGATATGTGAAAACCCTCATTTCCACGATTGTGTGCACGCCGCACGCGCCGAGTGGCGTGGAACGCCAAAACAGGCCCGCGACAGGCCGAAACAGGCAAAAAAATGATTTCTGTTAAAATTTGGGCCAAAAAAAGATTTTTTTCCAAAATTTCAAATTGCGATTCCCATCAGGAGTGCTTAGGTGATATGTGAAAACCCTCATTCCCACGAATATGTGCACTCCACACGCGCGGAGTGGCGTAGAACGCCAAAATAGGCCCGCGACAGGCCGAAACAGGCAAAAAAACCTATTTCTGTTGAAATTTGGGCCAAAAAAATATTTTTTTCCAAAATTTCAAATTGCGATTCCCATCAGGAGTGCTTAGGTGATATGTGAAAACCCTCATTTCCACGAATATGTGCACTCCACACGCGCGGAGTGGCGTAGAACGCCACAACCGGCCCGCGACAGGCCGAAACAGGCAAAAAAAATCTATTTCTGTTGAAATTTGGGCCCAAAAAATATTTTTTTCCAAAATTTCAAATTGCGATTCCCATCAGGAGTGCTTAGGTGATATGTGAAAACCCTCATTCCCACGAATATGAGCACTCCACACGCGCGGAGTGGCGTAGAACGCCAAAACAGGCCCGCGACAGGCCAAAACAGGCAAAAAAACGCGATTTTCGGCCGATTTGGGCCAAGAAAATATTTTTTTCAAAATTTCAAATTGCGGTGACCATCAGGATTAATTACGTGATATGTGAAACCCCTCAATTCCACGAATCGCTGCACTCCTCACCCGCGTAATGGTGTAGAACGCCAAAACAAGCTAAAAACAACGGTTTTTTGGCGATTTCACCCTGAAAAAATATTTTTTTTGAAAAATATTTTTCGCAAAGTCCTTAGAATTCATGCGATTCCATTGCGATCGCAGTCCGATATAGCGATTCCATGGATATCATCGATTATAGATTTCGGCCATCTCACTCGTGCGACCGCTCCTCTCTCTTTCCTTTGATCTCGATCATGGGAGTGGGAGCTGCCGCCTACTGTACACGGCGGCCAATGACATCGACTCTGTGCAGGTATCGGGTCGGGCTGCACCGCAGCCTGTGCTGTGCAGGGGGGATTTATGCATCTACACTGGTATATCCGAGCTGGACCCCGTCACTCTGGATGCAGTACTGCACTCCCTGGGTGCTGCGACGGTGGTTCACCGGCCGCCTGACCCACTGGAGAGCAGTGCCGCAGGCTACTACCGTGAACATTGTGGTGGCGGTGCCCCTCTGGTCTCTGGACTTTGACCCCGAGTAGCTTTCCTTCTGGCTCTGGCAGTGCACCACTATGGTGGTGTACTGAGATGTGCTTTGACCTCAACATGGTCTTCAATTTGGTTTATGCTTTACTTTGACATCTACAATCTTCGATCTGGTTTGCTGTCACAGTGCTTTTCAGTAGTTTAGCAGGACCTGAGTGCCTGTATGTTTCTGCTCTTGTGCCGGCTAGAGGGTTCCAATTTGTGTATCAGAATAGCACAGTTGGACTAGCAGTTAGGTTTGTCACCCTAGCTCCTACCCTAACTTATCTTAACTTCTCTGACTTACCTGTCAGTCACCACCCACAGTGCTGGGGTGGTGTGCTGAGAATTGTATAGGCAGCCCTGACCGGGAGTCCCGGTGCAGGCCCCTATGACAGATTCCTAGGTAGCCAACACTGGACCGTGACTGATCCGTAAGCCTGTGCTGTGACACACCGAGTGTCACAGGTAGCTAGACTCGAGACCGTTCCGACTCCGTGCCCGTTCCGGGTATATCTAGCTTAGGGTTTATTTCTTATACGAGTTTATCTATATTGGTTCACTGACTGTCTGATATCTTGAACCGGGATATTCCAGTAGTGCCACGTACAGTAGGGGCGGCGAAGAGTGAAACACGAAGGATACAACTTCCCCCCAATCTGCCGTTGCGGTGCGCTCAAGGGGGCATCGCGCGGCTTTGTGCGGCGCGACTGTTGGGGGCGCGCGGCAAGTGCGGCGCGATTGTATCCTCCATGACACAACCTCACTCTGCGAAGTGTCTACGTGGCAAAACCACAACGCCAACTGCCGGCGTCACACCTGCGCAGTGGAAGCGTGGTGGGCCCATAACCTCATGGGGAGACAGAAACTGTACCGCTAGACCAGAAACCCGAAAAAGGTGAGCCGGGCCGGGAATCGATCCACAGACCTCTCGCATGCCGGGCGAGCGCTCTGCCGTTTGAGCTACTCAGGCTATTGATGGCGATTCTGGTGCGGTCACGGGGAAGCTGAATCCCCCCACCGTATGGGGGTCCAGCTTCTCCTAGTATCACCCCTTGCGGTGTGTGTCAATGGTCGTGTGTCACCGTCTGGCACCGATCTGCTAGAAAGCTCACTCCCGTAACCTTTCTTTCAGTTGTGTTATCATCCGGTATCACCAGCACTGTTTTCTGTGTTCCTGCTGTAGTGAAATATCTATATAATATCCTCACAAATATATATATATATTCACCTGTTTCATCAGGTTATCGGTCCCACTTCACGTGAGTGGCGATTCCGGTAGATTCGGCTCGCTTCGGTTTTTCCGATTCTATTACCGTCAACTTGCCGTCGTTATCGCAGCTTGATCGGCACCGTACAAAGCGGCAAATTCCCTTCCGTCTCCGTTCTTTTTGCCGCTTCCGTCATTCGTGGCTTGCCTACCGACTGCGACTGGTATTCCGCGCTCCGTATCCGTCAGCTTTCGTACATTCTGTTGGAAACAACAATACAACAACCACGGGGAGAACGCTCCCGGCGAGATAGAACGAACTCAAGAATCGATAACATACGGGAATAAATACTTAGATAGACTGACACAAACAGAGTCACCGAAGATAAAACACCGGATATGACACGTGACAGTACGTGTCGACATACGAACGAACATGTCACTGTGCCAATTCCAGCACACCACCTCATCTGAGGTGAATCTACAGCTTGTGAAAGTCACCACCCTAGCTACTAGAGTTCACATCTAATGAGAATGTTAAGTCTTGTAGCTAGAAAGATCACAAGGTTAAAGAATTGAACAGAGGATGCCGAATAAAATACTGCTAGATGCTCATCTCATGTTGGAAAGACTTCTGGGCTAAATCTCTGCCGGCTAGTGGTCAGCAGCAATCCAAGATGCCGCCTGTCTGCTCACGAAAGTAGATGCATCATGGAAGAAAATTGCCTGTCGGTTTAGCTGTTGAGTGTGCGCGGCCAGTCGGGAGGAATCACACATCTCTAGAAGAGGGCTCGCGGATGAAATGAAATAACAGCTGCCCGCTAGTGGTCAATACTCTAAAAAGAAACATCAGATCACACACGCGTCAGCTAGTGGTCGAAACATCAGAAAAGGAATGCTCTGCCTGTCCGTTTAGAAATTAAGAAGAGTGACCCAGAAGAATAACCACAGTAAGATTCGCTGCTAGCACCACCAGACCCAGAGTCGTGGTGGTCCCCAGAATCGTAATCGGAGGGGTCAGCATCGTCCTCGTAAGCACCACCAGAGTCGTGCTCCTCGTGATCGTCGGAAGAGTAGGGGTAGAACTCGTTGTTGTCATCGTTCACCGGATCAACGTGCTCTGAAGAGAGCGAAGCATTTCCAGTTGAAATAAATGTTGGCGGAAAAAATCGGCTGCTGCAACGTCCAAAACACCGCCATACAGTAATCGCCCATATTTAAGAAAACAGGGATTTCGGGCCAGCCAGCCGTACTCATCGAGTTGGGTACCGCCAGCGTCTTCAACATACAGACCACTAAGTACGATGCCCGGCGTATTATCATGATCGCCTCTTGCGTCTTGCACCTTTCGGTCGTGAACCATCATCGTCGATGCACTCGAAAAAGTCAGCCTTTAAATCAAATACCACCGCCGTCTTCATCACAGGATGTTTCTTGATTACAACTTGGTGCTCAATTTGAGCCGCCAGGATGAATGGATCAGTAGTGTCCCAAGGTGTCTCGGGATCATCCGGGTCGTATGTGTACACCACCTTTGCGGTATTGTCCGGCCCGTACTTCGAGTTTAGCTTGGCAAACCGTTTTGTCGTCGCTTGGTTGAATTCAGGGAACCACTTTCCCTTCACAAGAATGTACTCTTTCGCGGCCAAGTCGACCTTGTAGATGCTATCTACCATGGCGTACCTGCGAGTTGGAGCCACAATACTCTATAGTAAGAATCCCCGAAGACGTCGAGAAGACACACATAAGACATTCGGTACATATTCTGCGCACATTCACCAAAACGTAATGCACGGACGCACCGGTCAGTCTCGATTTCCTCGCCTTTGATGTTTTCTCCAGAGAAAAAGGCTCGGAAGTAACGTTGACAAGTTTTCTTCGTCTTGTCCTGAGCTGCCGTGCGATAGCAAACTCCTCGAACCACGACCGAGCCGAAAGATTGACACACGCGAGGAGGCCCTTCGACGAGTGCCGCTTCATTCTCCGTGAATGGTCTCCCCAGCCAGACCTTGGGGTCGTAACCGTGCATATGCAGCGGCACATCCATCAGGCGAGACGCTCCGGCTCGTGCGCCAATACGTCTCCGAACCATATGGTTTTCCCTGCGAATGTATACGTGCACAGTGTCAGGACATGTATTTACCGAAGACGTGTAGAAGATGCCTAGAAGATATATAAAACGTCTTCCGGGCACCTTACGGGTTTCATTTCTTACTTACCTCTTGCAGTAGGTGACGTAGGCGTCGAATTTTGCCTTCAACTTGCGGTATTGGGGCACGTTGCCATGCATCCACAGCTCCAGCGCTTTCGTTTCAGCGCGGGAGAGTACATGGCGCTTGCCTTGTGTTCCCAAAACCACGGTGTTCGGCGCCCTCAACGGTGCGGTGGCCAAGAACGGGAGCACGGGTGGCCGGGTGGGATTGGTGGTTGCCTCCCGCCGGCGACGAAGTACCAAGATTAACCCTCGCACCACATGTACCAGGCATGTGGCACGGCTAGGTGGACGGCCTTGCACTATAAATTGCATAATCGATGAAAATGGCATTTAGAAGTCGCAAGAAGTTTCAGGAAGTACTTAGTTGTTAAAAGAAATCATTCAAAGGCAATATTTCACATTTTTGATCATCGCGGTGGCCACCAGGCTGCTAACGGGTCGCAGAAGGGCTGCGGTACAGAAATTGCATATCTTGCGGGCGCGTGAGATATGTGAGTGATACGGGGAAGTTACTAGAGTTGGTGAGAATTATTTGGAGGTCATCCCTAGGCAGTGTGAAGCGGAATTTCACATCGGGTCATATTCACGGGGTGCTGGGGAGCTAATTTCGTCTGTAAAATGGCTGCCGTACGAACATTGCATATCTTGCGGGCGCGTGAGATATGCGCGAGTGATACGGGGAAGTTACTAGAGGTGGTGAGAACTGAGAAGTATTTGGAGGTCATCCCTAGGTAATTCGGGCATTTTGTTAACGACAGACACTAGGGAATCATGTAGTGCACATGGCATGCTTGCGGGGCACATGTTTATAAAAGGCCATGTCAAAGTTTGGGAAGGTTCAACATGATAGTAGAAGGCACTATAAAGTTGCATAGGCAAGATTTTTGCGCGTAAGGAATACAAGTTTTAAATATTTTCAAAGGAACTAGTTTTATACGGTGATAAGGGTTTTTGTTTTTTATAACACCCTCTCAAAATGTGCCCAGCTGCTAGAAACCATTTTGAACACCTGGATTTATATGTGAGCACTTATTATCTGCAAACCGAAGCGAAACCCTAAATTCCCTGGTGACTCAATTCCCCTACGGCCAAGGGGCCCCCGAGGTTGGGGGAGTGCTTCTCTGCCTGCGGGACCGGCTCTTCGGGGACCGTCTGTTGGGGCGCTTCCACCTGGACACCGTGCGGACGACGTGTGGACTAAGTCGTTCGTACGGGCGACACACGCGTGGAAACGTATAAGAAAAACAGTGAAGAACTGGCGCTCACTGGCCAAAACGTACACCCCTGTGGACAACGTGCAAACTACGTGGTTCATAAGGGTGGAAACAATCAAGCGGCACAAGTTGAAAAAAGGTTCACATAACCACGAGCTTGGACACCGTTGGACAACGTGCGGACACCGGCGCTCACAGGCGGAAGAGCACAAAAGTTACCTCTACTTCCGGTTTCTTTTCAGGGGCTTCAGGGGCTTTGGCACCAAGCGCTGTGAAGATCTCAAAGTGCTTCCCTTCAGTGAGTGGCTTGCCAGCAGCAATTGCCAGAGCCACCTGCAGGCACGCCTCTGTCTCCTCCGGGTCCGGCGCATCCCTGTGCCCGTATACCTTGTACCCGGCCGCTGGACCCTTGTACCGGATGTGAAAACCGTCGGGGAAGTCCTGGGTGACCTTCCACTTCCAGCGACCGGGCCCTTCCGAGTTATTTTTCAAATACGATAACCGGTTGGTTATGTATGTTTTCACCATGCGCAAGGGCACCTGCGGGTGGCGGGATTGGATAATATGCTTGGAGATTTTGGTGTGGTTGGCCGCCCCAATGACGGCGACCGTCCCAGGGGGTAGCAGGCCTTTTTCCTGCCAGTCGTCGATGACCTCCCGGGCGTCTTCCTTCATGTCATTTAAGACTTGGGCGCCCGGGTCCACCACCAACCGCGCTGTATTTGCGGCCTGCGCAGCCTCTGCAGGTTTCGCTGCACCCCCTGCCCCGGCAGCCCCTGCAAACAGCAGCATTTGCTGCTACATGCTTTGCATCTGTTGAAACATCTGCTGCATCGATGGTCGTGTTTGACGCGGTCGCCTCCACCAAGCTGGTTTGGCGACGCTGGTTTGGCGAGGGAGTGGGGGCGGTGGGTGGTGATTTCGGTTTCTGTGTGCGTTATCTTGTGGGCTGAACTCGTCTTGCCATGTTGGGAACTTACGAAACAAAATTTGCGAGGAGGTTCGTTTGCTCGAGGACTGTGGGCGTTTGTGGGCGTTTTGGCGGCGATGGGATGAAAACGGTACTCACGGGCGTGGACAGCGCTGACTTCGTGGCGTTCATCCGTACAGTACCCCTACAAATTTAGGAATCGTAGGTAGGGCCATGTTTGCCTTGTATCTACCTTGTGTCTGGATGGCTTCAGACACAAGGTAGGTAGGGCCATGTTTAGTCAGTTTTTCCGCGGCGCAACACTACCCAAGTAGGGCCATGTTTGGTCGTGGTTTTTGGCCTTACTTACCCCTTACTTACCTTGTACCTACCCAATGTCTAACGCACCATACGTACGCACGTGAATGCATGAATCACTTAGACATTGGGTAGATACAAGGTAAGTATGGCCATGTTTATACATAAACAAGGTAAGTAGGGCCCTACCTATCATGTATCTGTACTCAAGTACAAGGTAAGTATGGCCATGTTTATACATAAACAAGGGTAAGTTTGGCCTTACCTATCATGTGTTTATTCTCAAGTAATGATCAAACATGGCCATGTTTATACATAAACAAGGGTAAGTATGGCCTTACCTATCATGTGTTTATTCTCAAGTACTGATCAAACATGGCCATGTATATATCTACCGCATATCGAATACGATGTAAACATGGCCATATCTACCTAGATATTCGGTCTTTCAACGAATAACAAACACATATTAATGATATGCTTTAACACACACATATTGGATATGCTATGTATGCGTTGCATACTAAGTTTCAATATGTTGCATGCACAACATATTGAAACTTAGTATGCATACCGCAAGTTGGGATGCACTATACTTCCTAGTTGATGCTTTCGTGCTTTGAAAAGTATGCATGTGATATGTGAAAATGCGACAAGGCAATAGCAATTGCTATTCGAAACTATTTTTTACTCGCTACGTAACTACATGCTCAATACGATAGGACACACGAATGCAAACAAGCATGGGTTCTAACGCACAAATGAATACATTATGCAATACAGTTAATACAAACCAATATCGCGTAAGTACTATATTTTCTAATCTACTCCCTAAATATTCACTACATTACTATTTCAAATCCTACTTCAAAACTATTTCGTAAAATACGAACAATAAGCCTATCTACAATCTACAACGCGAGTGTTGGCGTCGTTGATGAGCACGTGCCTTGCTCCTCATAAATTTTCAGCCATCCTATATCAAAGGACAAGGAACCAATCGTTAGTAAATCTGGAAAAAAAAACAAGCACGCAAACGAAAACAATTCAAAGACAAGGGGTCAAAGGAGAATAGAAGTCGAAGGCGATGGAGTCGTTCGTGGGTTGAATCGCGTTTTCGCCGGTCCAACTCACAAGTCAATCTGAAAAATAGCGCCAACGAAAAAGAGGTTAGTAACGAGGGAAAAAGGGGGAAAAAATAAGAAGAAAGTTAAGGAGAGTGAAAGTTTAGAGGGGGTGAGTTGGATTCGAACCAACCAAATCTAGTCCAAAGGACTAGCGGGAAAAATCTCCCGTTCACCCCATGTAAACGTTCAATACGCGCAGATCTAACTACATCTGCGCTTAAAAAACACTACGGCACTAGTACTTGCACGCAGGAGAAAATATGAAAAAAGCAAGAATGAATTCAGAAGCAACGCATGGAAACAAAAGCAAAAGCGCAAGCAGAATTTTGTACAGTGCAGACAGGCACTGCACTGTACAGATGGTCAACGAGAAGAGGAGGAATTTCGAACTCCAACGTTTACAAGTACCGTGACTGACAACTCGAACTGTGCACTGTACAAGTATGGTGACATGACATGACGTCTACGGTGACACGCGGTCACCTCTGCCATCGGCTATCGCAATGTCGCATGTCAACGTGCTATCAGATATCGAGCTATCGATGCCGTGTCTCTCACCCGATCGCGCGACGTTGTCTTTTGTGTCATCACTCGAGTAATGTGTAATCGCCTGGCATCTTCTGGGATAAACTGAAGACTCTCGATTTTCGAACGCCGCGATCTGAACGGTCTGAACCTGTCCGCGAACGGTCGGCGATCTGAACCTGCGCGAGTGGCGATTCCGGGTCATGGGACCCATGTTTTTTCTGTTGCGCTTTCTTTTGTGCATATTTTTTCAAGGGTTTCCCACTTCTGGACCATTCCTGAATGGCCCATAGAATATTTGAGCAAGCCGTTTTCACCATCGTATTTTGCGAGCAAGCCCCTTTCTTTTGAGCTCAACTTGTTTTTTCATGAAAATTTGGGCTATGTGCGCCGCGGAAGATGTCTACCTTGTGTTCGTGTGAATGCTGTTCGAACCGGGCCATGCCTGGGCATTTCTACTCAGGTACAAGGTAAACATCTTCCGCGGCGCAACACAAGGTGGTTTACCTTGTTTTACTGCCAACATTGCCCAAAAATGGCCAAGTTTGCCACGTGTTTTTGGACATTGATCAAACATGGTCCGTTTTATGTACGTCTTGGCCCAATGTTGGCAGTAAAACAAGGTAAAACATGTGCTACCAAGGCCGTGTTTCACCATCTCGGCTGTAGACACTGCTCAGATAGGGCCATGTTTACACCATACTTATGATGGTACAGGTTACGTACGTGGGCAAAAGCGGTTTGACCGGGTAGGGCCCTACCTGCCGAGTGCGCCGGCGCCGAGCGCGCCGGCGCCGCGCGCGCCAGCGCCGAGAGGAAGTCGGCTTTCCACGGGAATGGGGAGCGGGTCAATGGAAATTGTTGAAACTGTCTTCAGACGGAAACGCAATGAAGCTAAAAGCCCACGAATATTTGGTGATGTTCAGAAATGGACTTTTCGCCATCCTCGCGGCATGGCCAAGGGACGATGACTCAACCAATGCGAGTACATATTTGTCAAGGCGGCTTGGCTGCAGAAGCCGACAAAAGTGGTAGATATATGGTTCGGCGGTAATATATATCTAACTGTTGAGATAACCCCTGAGTTAAGGGTTACGGAATCAGAACGGTAAAAGTGAGATAGATAAATCAGAGGCATACATAAATACCTAACGGGTGTTTCCCGTCTACTGGTGACGGTCACCCAGCCTACCATAGGAAGTGACATGTGACAGTTTTGAGTGTCACAGTGTCAAATCCAGCACACCACCTAGGGTGGTGACCGGAGCTAGTAGCGAAACGAAGCAACAAACTCCCTACTCAACTTCAGGAGGAAACCGTAGCACAACTGGGGGCCTGTACTCTTGGTCAGGGCGGTCCCAGTGCACAGCAAAGATTGTCAGATACTGCTGTTAATTTTCCAAAACCCTAAACACAGCTCAAATCCAGAGAGCTCTTCTGCACATCTAGGAAGCTACACCATAGCTAATCTCTAGGCAGGCACGGCGTGACCAATCTCAGCCACTAGAGGTCTTCGGAGCTGGCGGTCCGGCTCGGAGCAGCGTGATTGTGAAGCAGTTGCCGGCCCCCGGGGCCGGTGGTGAATCATTCGTAGAAGAAATTGACGAATTCTCGATCACAGGAGGCTGCACTGCACCGGGGTGCTGCCAAGTGCTGCCCGGCGGTGGGGCCTCGTCATCTGAAGACGACGCCGGCGACAGCGGAGGACCGTCCTCAAACAACTCGGCAGGCGGCGGCGGCCCGGGATGCCACGGCATCGGAGCCATATAGAGGCCCTGCCGTCTTTGCTCCCGCCGGTGGCGACGAGGCGGAATAGCACACGGCATGTCATGAACCACGTCAGTTGTCGAAGCCTCCGTAGCCGGGACTGCCGAGTCAGCCCACGTAGCACCACCGACCGGTGGACCCGTGCATGTGCGCGCACCGGCACCACCGACACCGGCAACGGCGTGCGGTGCGGCGGCGGCACAAATTACAAAGAGTGCGCACACCAAGGAGGAAGTGAGGAGAGACCTCGCGAACCCCGGAACGCCGTTCCCGCAGCCGTACCGCGGCCGCGGCAGTGCCACCGAGTCAACCTCGTCGCCATCGTCGCTCGTGGCGTAAGTCGCGGGCTTGTAGTCCATCTCGCGTCCCGGCCCCTCAACCACGGAGAGCAAATTCATGCTCGGGGCCGGCTCGTCGGGCACCAATGCAACCCCCGTGCTCCCAATGAAATCGGCGAACGTGCGGATGACGGGAGGGCAGAAGGGGTTCGGCGGACCGGTCCATTCCCCTTCGGACTCAACCGACGCGGGCGGGGAGTGTGCGGGCGGCTCCGACACCACCGGCAGGTCGGCAGTGAAGGTGTTGATGTTGAATGTCGAATCTCCCACCGCGCGCGCCAACTCGGAGAACTCGGTGACGGCGGACACGAGGGCCTCACCGTATTCCTCGCAGAACGAGCACGCGGAGAGGTCGGCGAAGATGTCCGGCTTCCCGCCTGCGAGCATGCAAAGGGCGTCGAACTCTTCGGCGTCGTCGTGGTCGATGGCATGTTGAAATGTTGCGGCCAACACCGAGTTCTCGGCCTCCTCAGCGAAAGCGTAGGCCGAGAGCCCGGTCCGGCCCCCGTTCGGGCAGTCCCGATGCCAATGCCGCGCCTTGCCCTTCGCGCACACCTGATTTTGGCAGTATGGCACGGTCGCCCCGGTGTCGCGATGGAATGCCACCTTCTTGGAGATGGACTGCGACCAATTCCCCCCCTTGGGGAGGGGCGAGGCCGCGAAACGCGTCTTAATGCGGCGGTCCGGCTTGTCCGCGCGAGGAGTAAATGTGCCAGGGGCACGACGACAGATGCTCGGAGATATGTTTTTTATTGAACGTGCAAAGGTACACAATTCGGATTTTTATAATATACTGGATCAGGGCCAGATTGAGGTACAAACGATAATTCGGTTCCGAGTTCTGAAGGCTAAACACTTCTCAAGTGCTCTACTTATTCACTCGTCACTCAGGTTGCGGGGTCAACCACTCGAGAGCCGATGTCACACTTCGGCTCAACGTTCAGTTCCCGATCCGATCTCATTTCTAATTCCGATTCGTCATTCTCGATTCAGATGTTATGCCGACAGGCTGACACGATGACTGCCCCACAGTACTGTCATACTACTGTACTGTCATACTGTCATACTGTCATAGCGTCATACTGTCATACTGTCATAACCTTAATATCTGATATTCGATTTCATTGTCTTTTCAACCCCGATGCGAATCTGACCATTCTTCGAGGGTCTGACTGAGTTCCACGATGACACCCCCCACAGTACTGTCATACTACTATAGTGTCATACTGTCATACATAGTGTCATAGTGTCATACTGTCATACCCCGGACATCTGGTATTCATTCTCATCGTGATTTCAAGCCCAATTTCACTGTCATCGTGCCAATCCCAGATTACCCCCGATGACACACATACGGACACATAGGCATATCGGCTCACGCTGTGCCTCCGGGCACAACTCTCCCCCCCTTAGGAGTGGTCTACCTCCTGGGATCACTCCGCTAAGGTACCCATCTAAGTTCCAGTTCTTAGGTTTCTGGTTCCTTGCTGTTTCCAGTTCTTAGGTTCTCTGGTTCCTCTTCGAGCATAGTTTGCCTGCCGCTACCAGGGCACCACTTTCAAGAAGAAGGGTGCCACTTGGAATCTAAAGCGGGTCTTCAGTGTCGCGGAGGCGTAAATGTCGGAAAAGTTGTCGTAGCAGGAGTGCTGGCACGGGATATACACTCGCAGATCGACCTGCTCCAGTCTGCTGCGGGTGAGGTCCAAGCTGAGCAGTCTCTGGATGAGCACCGGTTGCCCATCTGCACGCACACGGTGTTGAAGTAGTACAGCGTAGCAGGGGCGAGGGTGGTGCTGAGTTCGTCCATATGCAGGTGGGTTTCATGTACTGCGTACCGTACATGCAGTAGGTACACACCAGCGGTGGGGGAAGCTGGCGCATCATAGGGCGAAGCCGTAGCGCGTTAGGGAAGCGACCTCTGGGGTTTTCCATGAACCAATGTTTTGGCTCCAAGTAGTCAATGATCTGCAATGCTCGTCGTACGATTTTGTCAGCCTGGGGAAGGTCAGGGGGTCCACCAGTGGTGCGCGCTTGACTGTACTGCCTGCAGGGGGGACTTGCCCAAACAACATCGAAGAATCCAGGCGGGTATTGTTTGTAGTCCCATTGCAGGATGTCACACACATGAGTGGGTTGCCAGATATGTCCGGAGTCGAGGGTCACTACTGAAGCGGAGGGGAAGCAATTTAGGAATTCCCTCTCTACTGAGCCAGTACCGCTGAAAAGTACGAGAATCCTGGGCGTGCGGGTTGTTTTTGCCTGTATCGCCAGCAGCTCTGTCACCAGTGCCAACGACCCATCTTCCACGCGCTCTTGGCGTTCCCACGGCAGGGGGATATCATCTTCCATCTGTTCGAGCTGGTCCAGTTCATCGCAGGGATTAGTGATGAGGTGGGCCAGTGTCATTCCGGCTTGAGCGGAGTGACGGCCACGCTGCTCGCGTCGCCGAGTGGCTTCGTCGCGGACTTGCGCTTCCATGTGCAGTCTCGCGTGCTCGAATTCACGAAGTTGTTGAAGTGGACTTCCGCGTTCAAGTTTGTCACGCGTCCTCCATTGGTCGTGAGCTTTGGAGTAGCCAGTCCAGCGAACCTTCCACTCTTCCACCTCCTTTCCTCGAACAGACCGCACTCGACGTGCAAGAATGCGCTCAACGTGTGCTTCCTTCTGACCGTCCACTACCACCTCTTCAGGTACTGCTAGGTGATCGCGTGCGGCAAAAGCATCTTGACCGCTGGTGTACGGTTTGAGGCGATGTTGAGCGAACACGTCGTGAATCCGCCAGTGAGGAGGGAGGCGTAGGCGGTAGGCTACTGGAGCTCCTCTGTCGGCCTCTGGCATGGTCATCTGTACATCGCTGAAGAAGCGTTCGGTCACAGGAACTGGTCCATGCCAGCGCTTGGTCAGTTTCCTACAGATGGAGCGATCCATCACCTTCTTCGTAAGGTGTTTCGCCTCTATCCAGACCAGATCTCCAACAGCATACTCCCGCTGCCCGTGTCTGCGATCAAACTGTTCGCGCTGTCGCTGTTGAGCCAGCTCTAACCGCTGTCTGGCGTCCCGCAGCTGCGACGAAAATTTCACAGCCACTTCGTGTGCGGTGCCTACTCCCCCAGTTCGTCGTCCAGCGGTGGACTGTGCGGCCTCCAGGAAAAGGTCCAACTGCGACAGCGGCGAGAACCCGAACACCAGTTCAAATGGCGTGAAGCCAGTAGATTCACTCCTGGAGTCATTGATCGCGAACTCCACGTTAGTGGTGAACAGATCCCAGTCCTCCACATTGGCGTCTACAAAGGACCTGAGCATGTCCTCAATAACCCTGTTGCTGTGTTCCGCCTGGCCGTCAGACCGAGGGTTGTACGGCGTGGTACGAGCCACTTTCACACCCATCAGCCTCATGAGTTCCTGCCAGAAAGCATCTTGAAACCGTGGGTCACGATCAGAGACAATCTTCATAGGCGCGCCATGTAAGCGCCACACCGAGTCAAAGTAGATTCTGGCCACCACAGCTGCGGAGCTGTCGCCGAAGTTCATCGGCACAACGTGGACCATCTTCGTCAGCTTGCAGGTGAAGGCCACGAAAGCGTCATTGCCTCTCTCTGATACCGGCAGGCCGGTGACGAAGTCCACCGCGACATCCTGCCATGGCCTGTTCGGGATGCTGTGAGGGTTTAGCAACCCATCCGGGTAAGTTCCCCGCGGCCTCACTGATTGGCACACTGCGCAGGATGCAACCCAGGTGCCCACATCTTCCGCGGCACCACGCCAATAGAAGCGTCGCAGCACCCTCTCCAGAGTCTTGTCTCGCCCAGTGTGACCTGAGGACAATGACTCATGAGCATGGCGAATCACTACTTCTCGAAGTGGAGAGTCCTCCCCCAGCACCAACTGATATCTCCCTGCTGCGGTCCTCCAAACCACTTCACCCACTAGTCTGAAGTCCTGTAGGCATTGGTGTGGTGCCGCCTTCACCTTCTCTCTTAGTGAACGAAGTGTCCCCTCTCGGGTGTACTCCGCTTTCAACGCGCGCAGGAACTTTGAGTCCGACTGCTGGGAGGCTGCGTCTCTGAAGTCTGCCGCCTCACCTGTCCTTATCACAGCGGGGGCTGTTCGCGGATGCCTCACGCGTGCTGGTTGTGGTTTGGCGGGAGGGGCGTGCACTATCAGAACAGGCCAGCGAAGGTCGAAGGATCTCCCATCTGGGTTCTCGAAGAACTGGTTGGGCTCGCCCTTGTCATCGTGAGTAGGGATGACCTCCACAATCTGCATATTGGCCTTTCTGAAAAGTTTGCGCCACGCGGGGAGCTTGGACTGGTGATCTGGTAGAACGAAGACTGCTGAGGTGTTCTCTGGGTCTGCCTTCCATTCTGCGATATACTTGTTCAAGATCGCCTCCACAGTAATGCACTTGGAGTTGTATGGAGGGTTACACCAAACCCGAAGGCCCCTCCATTTCTCTGAAAGGCAGTCTGTCCAGAATCTATCCGCCTGTCTGTTGCGGCCGCCAAAGTCACAACAGGCGTCCACATCGAAGGGTCCAAATTTCTCGGCGTACTTCGAGGAGTACTCTGCTCGGACACGCCAATTCTGTGAGTCCTCTTTGGGAGCCTGCCGTTTCTGTGGGTGAAGGACCGGGGATGGAGTTGACTGTTGGGGCGCCTGCTGCGGGGTTGGTGAGCTCGTTGGCACCTTCTCAGTGGGCGCCTCCGATGCGTCAGCTCGTGACGTAGGCGTTCGCGTCTTTGGTGACGCCAACTGCGGAGGCGTTGGGGTCGTAGAGGCCTTCCCAGCGCGTGACATACTCCTCGTTATCCTTATCTGGGGTGGAGCTCTATCAGGGGGTTTGTGTGGAGCTTCTACCGGCTTCGCGCTATCAGCTGCAGGCCAGTCAGGCATGTCGAAGTCGAGGTGATCCTCCTTCATTCCCTTATAGAGCTTCGGGTTAACGAGAGCGATGGTCTCCCCCATGTCCATGGCCTGTTCCGCCATCACGGACAGGGTCTCCACTGCTGAGGGCTGTTCCATTTATTGTCCTATGGGGGGGGGTGGAAGGCACGTTGCTTGAACCCCCTCCCCCCCTGAGGACAACCATGCATACCGACCCCCCCTACCCTGAGGACACGATCACCGGAGCCCCTCCTCCCCCCTCCGGACACGCAAATTATGCAGACTTCATTTCACTTTTATTATCGAAGTCGGAACTAACCGCAACCATGGGACATTCAAGGTTAATATATTTGTTGTGCGTAATAATCTTGATGGCGCTACATCCACATACGTCGATATGCATCTTTCCGCATGACGACGACGCGGGAGGGATGTGATACTTACACATGGTACATACGTGTAATGCTCTACTCCGGCATGCTGAAACACTTATTCCTGTAGACTTTACATACACACCAATTTTGGTTGAAATTGCTATAAAGTAATAGGATTGACATAATGCTTGATGCACATTTACGCTTACATATGCAAACAACAACTAAAAGCATTGGAGACATCATTTACAGACTCGCACCTACACGGCATGGAGGTTGTGTGTGTCTCGGGCGCTTGCCCACCAACCAGTGCTTCATATGTATATATATATATATATATATTCAATGCTTCATTACTTCATATCCAAATCAATGATAAGATATCTCAAACACGGGTGGATCTCTATTGCGGTCGCGAAAAATGCTGACTGCGCTGTTTGATAAAAGCACAGTGCAATTGGGTTACCATTCAAAAAAACAAGAACGGGCTCACTATGGGGAACAAGTAATTTGATGAGGCACTCACGTGAAGCCTTGGTAACAAGCTGCTTGGCGAATTCCGCTTGCCCAACGTTGAGAAAAACCCGCCGCGTCGCCAACTCGCCATGGTGGAAAATATAGCTCTAAGTTCTTCCTTGTTTAATAGGACGTCGACGAATTAAAAAGAAACCCAGCGCCCCGCGCCAGCGCCCCGCGCCAGCGCCCCGCGCCAGCGCCCCGCGCCAGCGCCCCGCGCCAGCGCCCCGCGCCAGCGCCCCTATTAGCGGGTGGAGAATATAGCTCGAAGTTCTTCCTTGCTTAACTTGATTGCGTTGGAAGTGTTCATCGCTGTTTTTTCTAGTATATCAAGTGACGGCTTATCATTCAGTTTCTCTTGAAAGCGGTCTTCACCAAGTGTGGCTAGACACCAAGTACGCAAGCGAAAAACAGCTATAGACGCGGTACTCAGACCAAGCTCTACTAGATCCTCGTTAGGGATATGTTCCTTCAATACGTCAAGTGAGAAACCTTCTCTCACGAAATCAGTGAGGTGCTGACGCAAAATGCCGTTACCTAAAAGCGTTTCCACGGTCAAAGGAGGAGCCATCTGAGACTATATAAAGTCTAAGTTATTGCAATTGCGTGGTCTTGGACTGTTCCGATAACGTTTGTCTGGTAGGCTGGGTGAAGGAATTTTGTATCATCCGAGTTTTTGCATTGCGTGAGTCTGAGTTGTCGATCGTCAGTGGTTACATGTGTCCGGATTCTCTCGACCCTCCGGACAGGTTGAGGTTCTACTTGTAACTTGTCCGCAGGGTGCCTCCGTAACCCCGCGGACGGTAGATGTCAGCCCCGCGGACGGCGGTAGATATCGACCCCTCCCCGCAGGCGGCAAAATTGCCAATGCCTTCACCCCCATAGGACAATAAATGGAACGGCCCTTAGCGCTATGTCATCAGATCTGATGACATAGCGCTAAGGCGTAGGGCGCTATGTGGTGGACTTTGCACCTTGAGCGCGCAGGTTCAAGTCCCGTCTGGATCTCGTCGGGAGGTTGTTGCCCGATATAATTATATTGTCTGATCAACAATATAATTATACTGGAAACATTTCGGTGTTTCCATCATTACTGCAAAACCGGGAGCCCCTGCAGATGGTAATGCCAAATGCCCGAAATGCCAGGGGTCACATATGCTGCGGGACTGCAAGTCCCCTTATGCGTTGAACAAGGATAGATCCATCAATGTGACTTGGGTGGACAAACGAAATAAGAATGACAATAGGAATAACCAGAACCAGTTGCCTCAGTTGCCACCACCTCCTCAGAGGGAGCCTGTTTAGGAACCGTCAAAAGTTGCCAGAATGCTGGTCTGTATAATATGTATATAGTGTATCAATATTTGGGAGCGGGCCAGGATGCCTGTCTTACCTTGTAACATCAGATTCCAGGTTTAAATACCAAATTGAAATGCATTGTTGCATGTGACATGGATCTGCTTGATAAGTTAATTTTGCATTTTTGTGAATTTGCTCTACGTTAGATTTTCGAAATGTCGATTTAGCTGATTTTGCTCTACGTTAGATTTTCAGATTTCAAATTCGGGATGCTGGATTTTTCGAATTTTGGATTTGGTATTTTTGCTCTACGTTAGATTTCGAAATTTCGATTTGGCTGATTTTGCTCTACGTTAGATTTTCAGTTTTCAGTCTTCGGGATGCTGGATTTTCGAATTTTGGATTTGTTTTTTTGCTCTACGTTAGATTTTCGAATTTTCGATTTCGCTGATTTTGCTCTACGTTAAATTTTCAGATTTCAGCCTTCGGGATCCTGGATTTCGATAATTGGATTTGCTTTTTTTTGCTCTACGTTAGATTTCGTGATCAGCTTCGGAACACTGGGTTTCGGACTTTGGGATGCATATCTCAAGTTGGAGTGCTTCGCGGATACAGGCTGCGAGAACAGGTGTTCCGCTCGGGTAAAACAAACTGGCCAAGCTCGCATAATCAGTCCGGCCGAGTGCTTTTATCATGCATCTCGGAAACCCGGATAATACGAAGTGATGACTGTCATCCTAGCTACTAGCGGAGTCACGGTTCCGATCAGAGACGGGTCAGGCTAGGGGCTATCAGAGCCCATAATAATAACCCTGAACCTAAAGTCCAGCACACCACCCGGAGCTGTGACCGTAGCTAATAGGGCTAGGCAAGCGGAGCTAAGTAAGCAGATAACAAACAGCATTCACTGGAAACAGATATACTTCTAGCTGGGTGCCCGGGGACTTGTCCCGGCACAACCCACCACTGCGGCCAAGGCTAATCACACCTCCAGGGATCGAAACAAGCAGACTCTAGCCACTGTAAAGCTGGTCGGCAGAGCCGAGTTCAGCATACGGATCCCATTCAAGAAACGCATCCGAAGTCAATTGAGAAGAAGAGAACTTATAAGCATTGACACCACCAGACCCAAGTGGGTCAGGCGGATCCCAAAGTGGAGTGGCAAGACTCTCAAATTGCAGAGCCGCTGAGGTCGATTGAGAAAAGAACGGTTCCACATCCCGCGGCGGCATTGACGAACCAGTAGTAATCACGGACGGGCAAAAGGAATCCAGTAATGCACCACCGGGATGAACCGCACCGTAGCCGTAGGTGGCTCCGGGCTCAACCAGGCCCCTGACACCACCACCGACCACGAGTGTCGGCATCGCCGTAGCACTGAACAGAAACGTAGCCACCATGAAGAGAGTGAGAGCAAATTCACCGAAGCCAAATGGCCTGGAGCCCCTGGGGACTCCGAACCGCCGAAATGCCGCAGCCGCCGGCGGTGCACCCCCATCAACTTCAGTCAGGCAGACATCAGGAGGGTAGTTGGAGCCCTCTCCATCGTCATCGGAGTCACACACTTCAACAGGCTCAGGGTCAATGTCAAGCCAGTCAGGGTGGACAGTGTTGAATGTTTTGAATGAATTGTCAGCAGAAGCCATCGGGCCGAGAGCCAGAGAGGCAGACGGCGGCACGAAGGCGGCACTGCTGACCTCATGCAAGCCAATCGTCCTACCACGCACGGGTGCAGAGGCCTTCGGCAGCAGCTGCTTGCTGGCAGTCGGCTCAGCGACACCACCAGCAAGCGGACCGCTGACCTCAGCAAATGCAACACGGCCAATGGAAAGATGCTCAGCAGGTACAGTCTCAGCAGAGGCAGCAGCATCCTTGAACTGCTGCAGAGCCGTAGGCTCTGGAGCAAAGGAATGCGCAGACAGCTCACAGATTTCAGGTTGCCCCACAAGAGCACACAAGTGCTCCATGGCTACTATCCAAATTCATGGTCCTCCCACAAGGACCAACGCGCGATGACTATTATGAGTGCCACATGGATCTTTGAGGCGTATACGTGCTTTTGGCATCATATTTATGAGTCAATTGAATAATTTCCCCAACAGGATCGTCCGCGCGTGTGCTAGAGGGGCGTGCTTAAAGGTTGCGCTTTTGATATGTTTTTTATCGAAATCGTCGAAAAAAAGATGGTCCTCCCACAAGGACCATAGTCTTTAAGCGTCCTAGCGGTTGCATGGTGCGCGGTGTTGGCCGCTCATGGTGGCACACCTTGAGTTTATGACCAAATATGAAAAGTTAGTTGGATAGTCCACACTCTAGTCGCCATGTGAGCTCTCGTTTACTGTGGCGGGTGATCACTCCCGAGTGAAATAATGATTTTGTGATTTTTGCACTTCTAATTTTCACTTCGCGTCAAGCTAACGAGTGCACATCGCTCACATACTTGCCCATATGGCTTATGTTAAGCTTTCAAAAAATCATTTTATGGATATACTTCAAAAGTTTAAGCACCATACGCTCCTACCACACTGTGAATGCACTCTAGCGGGAATCGTGGATAATGGGTCATGTTTGCACAGATTATCCCATTCCGGCTAAAAAACCGACTAAAAAGGTGTACGGTTGTTAATACACATTAGAGATGGCCAATATATGCACTCCAACATGACGTATGATCTTAGGGTTCTATAAATAGTGATGGGATTTTTCACTGTTTGAGATGGGTCGAGCGTAATCCATCGCGGCGAAAATGATATCCGCGACGGGACTCGAACCCATGACCTCCTGATTGAATCACAGTCGCTCTACCAACTGAGCTACGCGGGTTGATGATGACATCGACCCGCATTCAGTGGTACTGATTCAGTTTCTGATATAATTACGGATCACGATTCGGCAGCTTCGATGACGCACCAACATCTGATGACTGCTCGCGATCCCTAACATATCTCCCCACTTGAAATCAGATCGTCACCTGACGATTCGTGTTCCAGTTCGTATCACAGTTCGGTCGATGTGATGACGTGGCAGCTTACTATGAGCCGAATTGCAGTTCTTGGGATGCAGCCCATCGCACCGAAGGTGCATCGCAGTTCTTGGGATGCAGCCCGAATCCACGTCATCAGCGCGGGTCACATCGTGCCAACACGCCGTTACATCAGACACCGAATCTGTGAGCCGTTACGAGAATACCAATCTTAGGGTTCTATAAATAGTGATGGGATTTTTCACTGTTTGAGATGGGTCGAGCGTAATCCATCGCGGCGAAAATGATATCCGCGACGGGACTCGAACCCATGACCTCCTGATTGAATCACAGTCGCTCTACCAACTGAGCTACGCGGGTTGATGATGACATCGACCCGCATTCAGTGGTACTCATTCAGTTTCTGATATAATTACGGATCACGATTCGGCAGCTTCGATGACGCACCAACATCTGATGACTGCTCGCGATCCCTAACATATGACCCAAATATGATGGGGACATGTGTATAAGATCGATATGATCGCATGGACGCAGGTGTAGCCTGCACATACTATTCCCAAAAAATTATTGAAGATATCGTATCTTTTTGTGCCTTTTTGAATTTTCAAAAAAATGCAATCTGAAAAAGTTGAGGGTGCTTGTCGCAAATGCGAACGCCATGGATATATTGGGTGGACCCAGGCCGGACCAAGCATCGAAGTAATTGATATATGTCCCATTGATACTAAAAATCATTGGGCGCGCCTTCTAGATCCGAACCAATGCCCAATTAAATTCTTGCAACATTAGTCCTTGTGGGAGGACCATAATCGATTATGGTCCTCCCACAAGGACCATGGGATAGTAGCCA
>LGRX02030677.1:0-50452 GCA_001247695.2 Cymbomonas tetramitiformis | reverse complement strand
GTATTGGTCCAAGATCAATCCGGGATTTTGGCAATTGGGGATTCAGGCAAAACCGTCGATTTCGAGTAAATCGGCGGTTTTACGTGCCGTGCCGTAAAATCGGCCTATTTGAGACCCCACGTAACTTACGGGTAATTTACGTCCCAGACCCCTCTCGCGAGATTTACGCGTCTTACGTATAGACAAGCATAGATCCCAACGGGCGATACAGTCGAATGTTCCATCTCACGATCGCCAGACGCTAACGATGACAGTGCCACAACAGTCACGTGTATGTGCCACGAAGCAGTTACCGTTGGAGCGCGCTTCAAAGAGAATGACGTCAGTTATGCTACGCAAGTGCATGATGTAACTGATCTGATGTGACAATTATTTGCTCATTCAAAAAAACGTATTTGGGTTATGATTTCGGCGCATAAAGTAAAAGCTCTAACATGCAAAACACCACGTATCTAGACCGCTGACACAACACATATTTCGATATGGCCATTCGCTTTTACAACATAGTTAAAATAATCATCACATTTTGCAGGTCTCTGGAAGAAATTCGCGAATTTCACGCAACGCTCATAGAAGAACTTGAGCGTTGTGAGGCGATCTATATTAGCAGCGCTTGACCAAATACCAAGCACCAATATGATTATCAACAGAGTCGGGATGCGCATGCTCATGAAATTGGGCATTTGCCTGCTGTTAATGCTGTTGGAAATCGGCTCGCAAACGTCGTTTATCTGCGTACACAACTCCATATTTGTGTGCGAGATGCAGTTTGGCGTGCGTAGCAATCACAGGATGCTGGTACATGCCGTGCGCGGAGGACCACGCGCAAACTCAGGAGGGGCACGCAAGAATTCCGGTGGCGCTCGCGAGAATTCTGGTGGCGTACGCACGAACGCTGGAGGCGCTCGCACGAACGCTGGAGGCGCTCGCGAAACCAGTGGAGGTTTACGACCAAACGCTGGCACGCGCGAGGGGAATGCGAACGCCTTTGGAAACACAGGTGAGTCAGCAGTGCACCTATTGCCCAATCTTGCGACATCACGTTGCAGAACGCTCTCGGCAGCACCAATTCGGGTACGATACCACACACCATAGCAAGCATTCCTGTTGGTCACGCACACACACATATATATACAAGTATATATATTGCATGTAGTGGACGTGGTTTGTTTATTTCTGTTTATTGAAGTGCGTTAATGTGACGTGTTATCACCCTGGTTGTTGTGCAGGACCCGTTGGACAGCAGAACGCTCTCGGCAGCACCAACTCAGGTACGATCTCACACATTATAGCAGGCATTACCGGAATATCCAAGTACACTAGATATCAGAAAGTCCCGTACTCGTGTGGATAAACTGTATAAGATATGCTGGAAACAGCTGAACAGGCAGTGGGGACCCGCTGCCGACGGTGAAACAACGGATCACTAAACTCGGATATAAGAACGATATATACCCGAGATGAGTGACACAGGCTGACCACCGAAGATGACATACAGGAATGACACTAGACTGTACGAACTAGTCGTAGTGTCAATTCCAGCACACCACCTCATCTGAGGTGGACCAGCTAGTGACACTCACCACCCTAGCTACTAGAGTTTACAGATAAATGTCAAGATGTTAAACTCTAGGAAGCTAGTCAAAGTCACAGGTGGCAAGATGAATGTACAGGCTAGCAAAATAATACTGCTAAGCCTCGGAAACTGCTAGTACCAATTTTGGTCTGCTAAGATTAATGCTCTGCCAGCTAGTGGTGGGTGAACCCACAATCCTCGCCTATCTGCATGTGATGGAGAATGTAAAAAATAAGTCTGCCTGTCGGTTTAGCTATCTCTGCTGCGAACTGAAAAGGTCTCTTGCCTGTAAGTTGTTCGTCTTAATTGTGAAAAGCTGCCCGCAAGTGGTGAGACATAAAACAACATCCTTCAGTCCAAAACTACAGCAAGTGGTGGAGAATGCAAGTGGGAGCACCGCCTGTCTGTTTAAAGAATTCAATAGTAAGCACCACCAGAATCGTAACCAGCATCTTCCTCATAATAAGAATCTTCATCATAAAATTCTGCACCACCCATGTCGTCGGAATCGTGGGCTCCTGCCTCCCAGGCAGCCCACTCCTCTGCGGTGTAGACATCCTCATCGTCCATAGTAGGCTCACCCTCAAAAGAAACTGTGCCCACATGAAACTCGCTCTGCGGTAAAAACTCTTCCCCAAGTGGGGCCTCGAAACTTCCGCCATAAGAATCCCGCTGAAAACCTGTGTCCAGCTCGGAATCCCGTTCCAATCGATCGGACGAAAAATGCGGAGCGGCCAAGTGGCCATCTTGCTCCCCTTCCTCCTCACAACTGTCGCTTGGAATCATCGAAATACCCAAGTGGGTACTCCGATTCATCCTCATCCTCACTAAGTAAATACTCCTCATAACTGCGATCCGGCCCAGAGCCCATATAGGCAGGCACAACTGGAGGCGCATGAACGTGATGAACTTCGGTTACCACAGGAGGGGCCTGTGGCACCATCTCGCTTGCCCTAGCGGCACTAGGCAAGGGTCTAGTGGTGGAAATTTGAGTTGAAACTGATTTGGACGCCAAAATCGCCGGCGCATCGCCCACTCCTACTTCGCAAAATCTTCCGCTCGAAATTCCAGAAACAGCGGTCTCGGCCGAGACACCACCAACTTGTGGCTCACCAGCCACCAAGATGTTCAAAACTATCGGAAAATTCTCGGTCGAAACTGCCGAAATCTGAGCCGCCTCACGGAAATGCGAAATAGCTAAATGCATAGAAGTGCACAAAGAGATGAGCTGTGATCTTTTGAGAGTAGACACTCTCGCAAATCCAGAGTCAATCGATGCCAAAAGAGCTAGGAGCTCCATACTCGAAGAAATCTGCTGCGAATCCATCAAAGAAACTGAGATCCAATAATGAAGTAACGGAACAAAAATCGTAGGAGTCCACCTCGTCGAAATCACCCAAAGCCGTAAGCAGCCACCTCCAGAAAATACGCAGAATCTGCTCTAAAGCGTCCCACAAGGCGTGGAGACGCTCAACCGAAAGATAGGGCGGAAATAAAATAAAATTCTACGCTAAAATTCAGTTCACGCAAGCGTGAGAAGGACCATAACCTGCTGGAAACAGCTAAACAGGCAGTGGGGACCCGCTGCCGACGGTGAAACAACGGATCACTAAACTCGGATATAAGAACGATATATACCCGAGATGAGTGACACAGGCTGACCACCGAAGATGACATACAGGAATGACACTAGACTGTACGAACTAGTCGTAGTGTCAATTCCAGCAAGATAAATAAACCCTAAGCTAGATATACCCGGAACGGTCTCGGACGGTCTCGGAGTCTAGCCTATCTGTGACACATCGTGTGTCACAGTACGAACCTACAGATCAGTCAGCAGTCCAGTGTTGGTCCTAGGGATCTGTCATAGGGGCCTGACCGGGACTCCCAGTCAGGGCTGCCTATACAGATTTCAGCACACCACCCCAGCACTGTGGGTGGTGACTGGCTAGGAGAGTCAGAAATGTAAAGCTGTAAGTGTTAGGGCAGGAGCCAGGGTGACAAGGCCTAACTGCTAATCTAACTGTGCCATTCTGATACACAAATTAGAACCCTCTAGCTAGCACAAGAGCAGAAACCCACAGGCAATTAAGATCCTGCTAAACTACTGAAAGGCTATGTGTCAGCAAGTCAAATTGAAGATTTCAAAGGTGTCAAAGCAAAACATAAACCAGATTGAAGAAGTCTTTGAGGTCACAGGAGTTCTGCACACCACCATGTTGGTGTGCCTCCAGAGTGAGCAAGAAGTCAATCGACAGTACCAAAGTAGTCAGCGGTGGCCTCACGGAAGTCCATCCCATAATAGGAAGTAAAGTAGCCAGCACCGTAGTAGTGCTCCACATCCAGAGGTCCGCTCTCATGTAATGCCATACCGTAATAAAATGCTATGCCGAAGCCCAAATCCGCTTGAGCTAAATCCTGAAATGCTAGCAGGCTCAGAGTGTCAGGAGGCTCGGGCGGCTGAAGCGGCGGCACATCGTGAGCCAACAAGAAACCCTGAGCCGGGTTCATTGAATCAACAAAATCAATCGTAGAGTAAAATGACGAAGCCTCCCAATCGAGATCACCACCAGGCGCAGGCATCTCCGTAGCCGGTGCACATGCCGACACAGCAGAAGCTGTGGATGCCGAAACAGCTACACCTGCAAAAGAAATGCACAAGAGAGAAAGCATGGCGAGAGCGCCGATTGCCGGCGTGCCAAAGCCGAAAGGCGGCACACCGCACCCGATAGCACCGGCCGGAGCTCGCGGCTTCACCGCGAAAGTACCGTCGGCGAAATCCTCGTAGTCGTCCGTGTCATAGCCTGTCAGGTCAGACGGGTGGACGGCGGCGTGATTCACCGTCTGCACGAAGCCTCCGAACTCACCGCATGTCGCCTCCGTGGTGGTTACCCGCGCCGATTGAGTTGGCGCGGGCTCCACATCCTCCACCTGCGAAACAGGCATAGCAGGGGCCGGCACGGCGGACGCCGATGCCGCCGCACCACCTGCCGGAACCTGCCCCTCCGGTGTGATCCCTACCGCAGCGGCAGGGCCACACACCAGAGCCGATGCATGCCCCTCCGCTCCGCTCCCAGGAATGAAAGATGCGTGGGTAAAATGTACCTTTTCTTGGGCGGCCTGAACCTCAGAGGTGAGGGCATCAAGCCGCCGCAAGATGTCCTCGTCGTCGGTCCCGCCAGAAGGCGGAGGCGGCATGGAGAAACCGTAGGCCGCCACGTCGATCCCACCGACGCCGTCCGTGGAGAGCACCGCGGGCGGACCATACGCTAACGCCGCATGCGAGAACGCCTCCGGTCCAATGTTCGCCGCGTCCTGGAAGACCTGCACGAGCGCCAATGCGTGCAGGCCCTCCGCGTCCTCCTGCTCAATGGGAATGCAGAAAGCCGCAGCCGTGGCCGGCGAGTGCTGGCGACCGCCAAGCGGGCAGTCGCGGTACGGGTGATACACCTCACCTTTACCGGCCTTGCGGCAGCGGTGGCACAGCGGCTTCGCCTTCATGCTGTCGCGGTCAAAGCCGACCGCGGGGGGGTTGCCTGCACCCACGCGAAACCCCCTCGGATGCTGCTTCCCCCGATGCCGCGGCTGCGGCTGCTGTCCCCCGCCCGCACGGCCACCTCGCACCAAGGCCTTTAAGGCCGCGATCTCCTCGAGGAGCACCGTGTACTCCGACGACGTGACCAGAGCGGAGGGCGTACCGCCCGTCCCCAGCACCTGCTTCTCACGCGCTGTCGCCCCATCGTCCGACTGCGCCCATGCCTGGAAGATGGCCACGACGAGAGCCTCCGGAAGCGAGCGGAGAGTGACCCCATTGAGGTCACCCGCAAGCGGGTACCGCACCTTCACCGCCGCGTAGAAGATCGGGTCGAGGCGGTTGTACAGTGAGAGCTTGCGGGTCTCGTCGGTGGGCCGCCAGTCAGGAGCGCGGTTATCCCGCACCAGACGTTGCTCACGAGCCAAGATCGGCTGCGGGTCAACGCCCGCGGGATAACGAAGAGCCGCGTGCTCCTGCTGGTGGCTCTCGCGTAGGGCTGCCGGTACGCTCCCCTTGATGATGTCGATGAGAGCCCGACGTCCATCTCGGTCAGCCGAAGAGTCCGTACCCCGAAGCCAGGTGTCAGCCACAGAGTTCCGCTCCACGACGAGGGCCAAGACGTCATAGAGGAGCCCATTAACCTTCTCGATAACCAGAGAGGTGGGGTCGTCGAGGTCAAAGGGGGCCAAGTCCAGCCCAGCGGACTCGGCAAACTCGGTCCGAAGCTGCACCACCAACTCGGAGAGGCGGTCGGTGTCGTCGGTACCACGATAATGATGTTTCTTGGAACCAAGGATATCCTCGCGGATACCCTTGGCCCAAGCCCGATGCAAGCGCCCCTTGTACACCGCGTCAACCGTGGCATGCTGGTCGACTAGGTGCTTCCGCAACGCGACAGCGGTGTCGGAGGTGATGGAAGCAGCAGGGGGCACCACAGGTGGGGTGCTAGCGGTTGGGGTGTCCCGAACCGCATCCAAAAGCCGTATTGAGGCGTCCAAATCGGAGTCCGTCAATAGGCGTTTGCGAGCTCGTGTAGATGCTGCCATACTGTAGAAAGCCAGAGAAAAGATGATGCGCGGCTGCACGTTTGAACGATTGAATCGCAAAAATGAGACTGGCCCCAGTCTCATTCCAGTCTAATTTTTTTGGGGTCATTTTTTTTGTGGAACTTACGCACATTTGATGCACTTAAACATAAAATAACATTCCCGAGTGCAAATTTCGATCAATTTGATGTTTTTTTGACGATTTGGTGTGATTCAGAACAGATTCAGAAAAATCACCAAAAATGTAGTTCTCGACGAAAAATCCCCAAAACCTTTTTCAAGTATGTATTTTTTATATACTTTGCATTGCTTAATGCGTAACAATGTGAACCCCGTGGAAAAAGTTGGATTTTTTCAACTTCAACCGCTCTACGGTGGGGAAATGGCATTACGGGGCCGATCGTATAATGGTTGTACAAGGGCGGAATCGCGAAAGTGAGCGTATCCATGCTCTCACTCGTTTGAGTCCATTTTTTTCGTAGAACTTACACATATTTGATGTATATAGCAAACCGCCATCATCAACAACGCGAAAAAAAGTTGTTTGATGGCTTTTCATGGATTTTGTGACTTTTCAGGCGACGAAGACTCTGCCGATCACCGAAATTGGATTATTTGAAGTAGAGTTCACGAAATGGGGGTCTTGGGGTTGTTCTTTTTTGTAAAATTACTCCATACATCCATCTGTCATCGTTATCAAGCCAACATCTTTGTCCTTTTACCCTTTTAATAGAGAAATAGTGCCTTTTTAAGCCCTAAGAAGTGCAAAAATAACTGAAAATCAACAATATCACAATATTCAAAGCATTGAGTGGAATATGCACACGATCAACATAAAGTAATGACCTTTTAGTAAAAATATCTCGTGGGAAATAAAGGTAACATATCCGAGGGCAAGTGAATGAGTGAAATGAGGCCTGATGAGACATTTTGGCTCAGGGTTTGGCTATGAACCCTTACCATGCCTGTATCAAATAGTGTATGCATATCATGTCTAGGTATAACAATACATATAATAACACAATCGTGTATTCCCGTTTGAACCATAACTTGGGAGTGCACAAGGTTGAATGTTCGATACTGCGATGCAAAAAAGAGACTATGCAACTGTGCTAGCAGACCTATCCTACATAAATCACGGCTCGCGCAGCATCGTGGCGAGATAAATTGTGTTTAGAACGGTACTTTTGACATGCAGTAAGTGCTAGTATGAACATATGCGTTGGTGGGTGCGTACAGAATGTTGTTCATTTTGGATTTAGGGTAAACCCCAAAGTGAAATTGCAGGTGATTTTCACCTTGGGTTTCACCCTGAACCCAAAACCAGCCTTGGCCTGGACCAAACACGCACACCCGTAAGTGCACGTCTACGAAACTAATATACCTAATACAAGTCTCTAATCCCACTTTTAGGCCGCCCTGTATGCAAAAAAGGTTGAAAGCGTGGCTTCAGATCGATTCCGGCCGTGGTGCACTGGGGCGTTTTCCCAAAAAGCAATAAGGATCTTCCTCCTGGCATGCACAAGACGCTTGTAAGCGAGGGTGTCGGGACTCGAACCCGACCTGTGTAGTTGAAAACTACACAGGCCACCAAGCACCCCCATCTTACTCTAGAAAATCGTGTTCGTGGCTTCATGGAGAGACAGACTTTCGCCCCCCCCATAACTGGGGGTGACTGTCTCTTCCTGTGTCACACCTCGCCCTGTGGTGTCACTTGCATCTTGCCAGCCGACCGATAATAAAACACCCAAGTTATTTTATTATCTCATCTTAGACTGCGAAACCACCCGAGCATCTCGTCCCAGCTTCACAGAGTTTGTGGAGACTGTAAAAACACGCATATAACCCACCGTTGTCCGTTATATCCACCGTTTATTTCACCGTCTCTGTCATGGCTCCGCGCCCCAAGAACTTACTGAGCCCAGCCAAACTCCGATTGCAAAAATGTGGTAAGCCCCTCCTTATTTCAACTTGGGTTGTGTGATGAGCACGAGTGATACGGCGAGATATACAGGCCGTGAGTATATTAACAATATACAAATTAACACTGCGAAGTTGGACAGCAACGCGAGTGTAAGAAATAGCGGGTGATGAGTGCAGTCTCTGAGTGAAGATCTGCTTGAAGCCCAACGCTTCCTCATCTTATACCTTACGTCTCCTATCATCATAGATAGTACCGCCATTGGGTTGTGAACCCGAGACGTAGGTTGAACGACCAGTATTGTGATAACGAATAGTTCGTTCATACTGTGCATGCGTGTTCCGCACATGCTTAAAGCCAAGATGGTTCTTGTTTGTATTCAAGATGTATCTTGCTTTGCCATCTTCGAGTTCGACATACGAACTCTCGATGACAGGGTCATTCAAGTCTTTCCTTGAATAATGACAGATGATGTGACTTATCATCTGACGACAGGTACAGTCATGGTCGACCGTACTGACGACTGTCATAATAATATATGACTCGACCGACTGTCATAATAATATATGACACGACCGACTGTCATAATAATATATGACACGACCGACATGACATGACATGACATGACATGGTATGACATATCTGACATGTATGACATGTATGACACATATGTCATCGGTCATGACCCTGACAGATCTCCCCTCTTAAAAGAGTTGTGACCTCACAACGGGCATACCTTTGTATATGTATGTCTATGATGTCTTTGCTTTTGTCGCTTCTTGCTGGTACCAGTCTTCTTACACCGATTTGAGGCGTCCCTCATGGTGTTTTTAGGTTATTGGGGGGAACTGAGTCCACTTTAGTCCCTCACCTTACAGTTCTCAGGATGTAACCCACCTTTCTGGAAATCGTATCGTATTTCAGAGTGACGTTTCAAGGTTCAATGAATTGCGTTTCGTGATGCAGATTGACGCTGGATTACTTATTGATCCACACGTATCGTGCGTCAGAGTGACGATTCAAAGCATCCGAAGTCTACGTTACGGATATATATTGCGCTTGCCGTCGACGCCTTTGCGAACGATGATCGACGTTTTAACGAACGATACTCGGCCTTATATATACAACTGATCGACGAAAACCCTTGGGTACATGTTTCCACAGTTATATATAGTGCACCCAACCCTTCCTCCCCTCCTTAAGCTACTTTGGAGGATCATAGGCGGCAACGGGGAGCCCGATTTTTGGGGCTTGTTTTTAATGCAAACGGAGTGGCCCTGCTTAACGGGATTGGACTTATAATCCTTTACCCGGTCTGCTCAACTCCTCAATATTTGGTCCGGTACGCGCGCTTTGACGAACATCTATCGCGATGAGTGAGAATGGATTCGCCACGTACTAATGTGAAATTTCTTTAGTTATGTTTGTCAAGCACAACTTAGGATCACAACTCCGTCTACCTCAGTCGATATCTCCGGTAGCTTCGGATGACTGGCCAAGAATCCGATGACAAACCACGGCTTTGGCAAAAAGTAGCATATAGCAGTTTTTATTTATCCACAGATATGATATCTCGCATGTGTGCGTATCTGTGCAAGGGTATGATTTTGAACAAGGCTCACTACACCTTTAGCAAGGAAGGATCAATTTCCCACTTCTATGCAACATAATGATAAAACATTAAGAGCAAGGTTATATAGATGATCGACATGTATTAGTATATATTACAAGAAGTAAGGGCACGAGGCTTAATATAATGTTTAGCCTTCATAGGCAGCTATAATGTCTGCTGCATTGGTCAGCTCTGTGGCTTTGACCCAGGTGTCATGCTCAGGGCCGTAGCCTGCATATCGCACTAAATAGTATTTGACACCTCTAGTGAACTTATCCGAGAGTATATGTGATATCCCAAACAGTGGTTGCCCTTCTTCGGTGATCATCTGTGGCAGAGGCAAAGGTGCTTGGATCGAGTCATTGTACAGCTCTAATCTGGATACAGGCTGTACCGGATGAATACGGATATCGAGGTTTCCGAAATCTAACTCGTATGCACGCCCATGGCTAAGCACTTTGGATATGGTGAACGGCCCAATATATGGCTGCTTAAAGTGTCTGCCTGCCTCTGTCAAACCAGTCCATTGAATAACGACTCGGTCCGTAAAAGAACTTTCTGCCCAACTGCAAACTGCTGAGGCATGTGAGTCTTATTGAATCTGGCTTGGCCAATTTCTGCTGCTCGGGAAATGTTGTCTACCGCGTTGGCATGAACAGCCGAGTACTGGTCAAAATGATCTCGAATAGCTCTTTGTATTGGAACAGGAGCTTCTGGCGGAATAGTGATTACCAGGTCATGAGGCGAAAGTGGTTGCGCCATCGAGTCGAGATAAAATGGTGAATAACCAGTTGATGCAGAAACGGTATTGTTAATTGCAAACTCCACCAAAGGCAACGTGTCCTCCCACGAATTGGCTGAAGTATCATTGCAACAACACCTGAGGATGAAAAAATACCATCTAATCAGTTTATAAACCAGAGGATGGTGAAATCGAATCATGAATCAACAATTTGAAAAGTACCTGAGGATATCCTCGATGAAGGCATGGCTCCTCTCATTGGCAGCATTCGACTGTGGATGGTGTGATGACGTCATGGACAATCTCGTACCAGTAGATTTCCACAGTGTCTGCCAGAATGTAGAGGTGAATCTGGGGTCTCGATCTGAGATGATGTTCCTCGGAAGACCATGGAGCTTGAAGATATGCTGCATATAGATAGAAGCAGTATGCTGAGCTGTCCAGGTCATGCTGAAGGGAATGAGATGACAACGATGAGAGAATTGGCACATTACCACAAATATACTGTCGTGCCCATTAGTGGTGATAGGCAGGTCAGTGATCCAATCAAGAGATACATCTAGCCATTTTGTCTTAGGCACAGAATATCGTATATGTGCCTGACCATAAGGCTTGTGTCGCCTCGTTTTCTGGCGCTGACAAACGGGGCACTCCCGAATGTACTTGATGGCTGCCGTTGTCATTCCTGGCCAATAATACCGGCTACGCAGAAGGTGAAGCATGCGATTTTTGCCTACATGACCAGAAATAGTGGCTGAGTGGCACTCATGAAGGAGAATGTGGCGAAGCTGTGTGATCTCACCGTCATCTGTGGGGACTTTAGCTGTTGGTGGAATGTACAGCTGTCTGCCATATATGGTCTTACGATAGATCAACCCCTGAATGAGCTCGAAGCTGTAGCTGCTGACTGACTGTGATGAAGTCGATGATGTCAGCTTAGCCAATATAGTCTGTGCAAATGTGTCACGATCATACTCGGATATAATGATGGCGTGTAGCTGATGAGCTGATGAAGAAGATATAAGAGCAATGAATGTAGGATCTGCAGATGGCATGACCTCGCTGATGTCCATGTGCTGAAGACAATCAGTGAGTTCAAAAAGTGCAGAGATACGAGTGAGTGCATCTGCGACCTTATTCTTATCGCCAGCAATATGCTCTATACGGAAGTTGTACTCGGAGAGCTCATCCAACCACCGTGCCTGTTTGGGGCTCAGTGTGGATTTGGTCTGGAAATAAACCAGTGGCTGATGATCTGAGCGTACAATGGTCTCAGGAGCTCCCAACAAGATGTGGCGAAAGAATCGGAAGCCCTCCACAATGGCAAATAGCTCGATCTCAGGAATAGGCCAACGTCTCTGTGTATCGGATAGAGTGACGCTGTGATAGCCACATGGCTTCATACCTTTTCCTTGATCCTGGAGTATTACTTGACCAACGTGTGTGCCTGATCCATCGACCTCCATAATAGATGGCAGTTTCTGATCTGGAAGCTGTAGTACTCGAGCGTTACAGATGGCACTTTTGAGGTTAACAAATGCCTGCTGCTGCTCAGATTCCCAGACAAACTCTGCATTATCTTTAAGGAGACGATTGAGCGGCTCGGCAACTTTGGAGAACTTTGGTACGAATCTCCTGAATTGACCGACCATGCCCAAGAATGACCGAAGGGATGACTTGCCATCTTTAGCCATACGGCGTAGAGGCTGCTTTCCAACGGTAGGACCATAAGACACTGGAGGCTGAATTGCCATAACTGCTCGGATTCTGTCTTCGATGATGGACAAGCCTGCTTCAGAGATGTGATGTCCGATGAAGTCTATAGATCTGACGAACAACTCCACCTTGGAAGGCCTGATGAAGAACTGGTGTTCTCTGCAACGCTGGAGAAACTGTCGGACATGACTCACGTGGCTGTCAAAATCCGGACTGTATACGATAGTATCGTCCATGAAAATGACAAGGAACCGATCGATGAAGTCGAAGAATGCCCGATTTCCTACACGTAGAGCTGTTGCAGGAGCATTGGTCAATCCGAAAGGCATGACTGTCCACTCATAGGAACCGTATCTGGTGCGAATAGCTGTTTTGTGAATGTCATCTGGATGTATATGGATCTGATGGAAAAACTGATTGAAGTCAAATCTGCTAAACCATCGTGCGCCTTTCAGCTGTTCAAGAAGGGTGTCGTGAGGTGGCAATGGATACGTGTCCTTAATTGTGATGTTATTAAGGGCTCGATAATCACAGCACATCCTCCACTTCCCACCTGGCTTAGGAGCGAAAATGATAGGACATCCATATGGAGATGATGACGGACGAAGGATACCCAAGTCGACATATTTGATGATCTGTCGTTTGAGTTCTTCCATCATGGGAACTGGGATGGTACGTACTGGCTGCGATGGTGGTTTGTGCCCAGGTTCAATGTTGATTCTATGATAACCACCTTCAAACCGTTCTGGCCTATGACCAGCTGGAAGATCCTCCTGGAATATGTCTGAAAAGTCTTCTCTCACTTGATCACGTGCTGCTGTGACCTCGGGGTCTTCCATAGTGGTGTCTGTGTCTGATGCTGTAAAGACCAGTTCACCGTCGACCTCTGAGAGAAAGAAGAGATAAGCTACGGCTTCTTCAGCCGAACCACTGGATCGAATGCGACGAAGGTGCTTTCTCATGGTGGTGGCGCTGACCAATTCCATTTCAGGAAGGTCATCTGAGTCTGGAGTCTGCTCAACTCTGGACAATACTGTGCGAATACTGGAGCCTGATGAATGCTTCCTAGTAATCGTCAGATTTTTGGTCTGAAAGTCAATGTGTGGATTCCTCCTCTCCAACCAATCTTGACCCAGAATGACAGTGAATGGTTTCATGTCAATGATGTAGAAATCTTCTGCATCCTTATACTTGCCCAGAGAAAATGTAGCCTTGGGAAGATAGGATGTGCATGGTAGTTGGCTTCCTCCAGCCAATCCCACTGAAAATGATGAAGAATCTGTGGGTGCTATACCAAGCTGAGCAGCAAACTGTCTGTCGATGAAAGACGATGTGGCTCCTGGATCTACCAAAATGTGAGTACTCTGTCCATATACTTTCCCTTTGTACAACAACAGCTTCTTCTGTGATTTCAGCTGTGCTGTTTGAGACTGCTGTGCGATGTGCTCTGAGGGAGTGTCCATCTGCTGAAACTGCAATGTCAGACTGGAAAGGACTTCTTCTGAGATACTCTCAACCCGGCCACTTGCTTCAGTGGCATCTTCAGGCTGATCTACCCTCGGGGTGCTCTCAACACCGGTACCTGCGCAGTACCCTGAGAGTTTCCCTGAGGAGATGGAGCTGATGGAACTGGATCTGGAGTTGCAACTGCTGCATTGATGCTGTGCTGACTCTTCAGTTCCTTGACCAAGGTGTTGATCGTATTGATGAGTTTGCCAGACCCATCCTTAGCACCCTGATTCTGCTGCTGCTGTCTCCGATTCTGGTAAGGACTCTGAGCTGGTGGCTTACCCTTGATCTCCTTTCCATCATTGGTCCTGGTGGCAAAACAATCCTTCTCGATGTGACCAGGACGACCACAACGATTGCAAGTCTTATCATTTGTGATTTTTCTTTTCCTTTTCCCTTGCCTTTTCCACCTTTTCCCTTATATATTCCGATTCTGATTGGAGTTCTGGCTGCCATTCTGATTCTGATTCCGATTTCTGTTGAATCTGTCATATGGCTTCTGGCCACGTCCTCTGTCCTTATCCTTCTTGGCTGGACCTCCAGATGACTGCTCCTTCTGACCCCGATAGTGAAGGGTTTCTGATTGCTTTGAGTGAATGACGTAATTCAAATCAAGCAATACCTGTGTGGTTTCTTGCCACGACAGATTGTTCCTCTGCTCTTCTGTCAGGTATCTGAGTTGGAACTGTCTGCGGAGATCAGAATCCATACTGGTGACGAATCTGTCCTTTATTAGCACATCATTCAAATCAACTGCTGCTAGAGAAGCCAGTGATGTAAATGTGCGCAAATAATCTGCAAAGGTTTGGGTTCCTTGAGTCAGTGCCATAAGGTGTTTCTTGGCTACTGATCTCTTATGAGGATTACCAAATTGTCTGAGGAATGTCTGTCTGACCATCTCATAGGTGACATATGGCTGTTTTGCCAAGACCTGAAAATAGTGTCTATCGTTATTCTGTATGAGAGTCAAAAACACTGTGATCAAGTCCTTATCATTAACACCTGGATAAGTGAACTGGAAATATCTGTCCACCGTGTCCAACCAGACCTCTGCGTCCTGTCCTGTTTTGAATTCCCTCGGTGGTGTCATTTTCACCTTTGGGACCAAACTAGGTGGAGCTGGTGCTGGTACTGAATCTGCATCTGGATCTACGAAAACCATCGGAGGACTGTCTTCAGTGTACTCGGTTTCTGGTGCCTGAGGCTCATTGGCAGGATCCTTGTATCGGCTCATATCTGGCTTCATGCGACTGATGTTGTCATAATAGCCTATGTGGTCATATCTGGTTATTGTATCGGCATAACCAGCGATCCACTTCGGGATTTTAAACCGACTGTATGCATCGTATGAACCGAGGATGTCGAAAAACCATGTAGAATGATCTGGGTTGATATCAGGAATCTCATGCTCTTCCTCTTCGCGATTGTAACCATCTAAAAACAAAACACAACACCAAAATACCTTCAGCTAATTGTCTAACTGAGTGTGTGTGATTTATATGTTATATATGGTATATCGGTATGTTTACATACATATAGTACATTCGTACATAATAATGAGGTAAATATATATATATATATCCACCTTCTTCCCCCCTCAAGGAAGCGTGTGATATAAGGCAGTTGTCAATTGCCTTTACCTCATAAATAGCATGCATTCCATATAGGAAGCATCTGATACAGTTCTTGGGTTGTTGCCCTATATATAATCATGTCTGTGTCGAAAACAGCATGATATGTCAATGCTAAATACGAAGTTTATCGAAATTATAGTAGCATTTTAGGGCATGTCATGTTACAGTGGCCCAGGTACCCAATAATATGATTAGGGTGTTACATGGTATCAGTAACCCTAAAATAGGTAAAAAAATAAGCAGTTTAAATTTTTTTCAAATGTTTTTAAACAAAACTGCATATGATACCAAACTGAATGTTACATAGTGTTCAGAAGGTACGTTACACCCCCTGACACACACACATTCAGATTTTAGGGTGTTACAGGGTGTTACACGTGTTATGTCATTCAGGGATTGTTATTTGATAGCTAAATATTCATTATAGCAAAAAAAATCAATCCCAAATTTTCAAAAGATTACACGTAGAACATTTTGACCGATTTATTGTTACAGCCAATATGTACACCCCTACATATTCCACACCTATTACCTAGGGTGTTACACGAGATATGACATGTGTCATTATGATTTCCTCATACCTTAATAGGTATAAAATCATAATATCAAATAAAACAAGGTCCAATTTTCAATTTTCAAATTAATCGCCAAAGAATTTTACCGATTTTGGCCATTTTTCAACATATATATATATATATATGTTGATATATGTACATATCTCTGTGTGTGTGGAATGTAAAGTACAGAATCACTGCAATAAACTTTACTTTTGCACATGACAAATTTCATGGCAAATAAGTAAATTATGCTGTATATCAACATCTATGGTTGACAGCATTTCTGGGTTTTACTGATTTAAACCCATTGCTGGACTTCGGGTTTAGGCTTAGTTATTATGGGCTCTGACTAGCCCCTAGCCTGACCCTGCTTCCGTATCGTGTCCGTGACATCCTAGCACTGTACTGTACAGTAGTACAGTACAATAGTACAGTCTTGTTTCACTGTCTGGGTTTCCGAGAGCATAAAGCCTCGGCCAGACACTGTTTATGTGATTATCAGTTTGATTCTCAGCGAGCTTAGCCGGACAGCGGATCTGTCTTTCTCGCAGGTTATGGCCCGCACCGGCTTTCCGGTGATTCTGATGATGGCACAGCGCCTTGCTGTTGCCATGTTCGGCTAAGTAGGACGTAGGAGGGGTTGAGCGCCCACTTGGGCGGTGGTGTATTGTTCTCGCGGTATGGCCTTTTAGCATGGCAGTGATGGCGGCACACGTTGTGCTCGCCTTCGCTGCGCAGGGGATCAGCAGTTGACGGATTGTTTTTTTTTTTACGGCAGTATCGTCGCAGCGAGGGTTGATTTGCATCGTGCGCCACTGGCCCTGGCGAGGTCGCTCCACACGTTGTACATTTTGGCCGCTCTCATTCTTCCGCTCACGACCTGTGAATTTCGATCTATTGTGCTGAGACTTCTACGGATTATCTGGCCGCTGTGACAATTTTATACCACCACCCTTGATTAGCTCAACTCTTTCCACTGTCTCTCCATCATGGTTGCTACAGCAAATAGAATGACGCGGTCTCGCGTCCGTAGATTAGAGACGATTTTTGATGACGTGGGTGCGCAGCACGCTGCGACACCGCACACACCGCAGCTGCCAGCTCCGACCACCGCAGCTGCGAGAGAGGTTCTTGAAAAATGTCAGCAGCTTGCTCGCGAAAATTTTGACAGGAAAGTTGCCAAGATCGTTGCCACGAAAATTCTCGGGGACAAATCGGACCGCTTCGCTGGCACAGAGACCGACGCAGTTGACATTTTTTCACAATTAATGCATGAGCTACGCACGCAGTTCTTGCTACAGTCGCAGGCGTTTGCTCTCCTGTTTGACTTGGCCAACATGACTGTTGAGGCTAGGCATGAGGCCAATGAATTGCTGCTTTCGGCTCTGACTTTTCTGGCTCGACCTGGCTCGCCTGCTCGTGATTGGCTTGAGGCCTCTGGGTCTGACGTTCCTGGAGATGGCAAGCGTGCTGCCCTTGAGGTGGTACGCATGCTCCAGGAACGCTCAGAGCCCTTTGACTCTTTTGAGTCGCTGCTGGCGGTTCGCATCCCCAGCAGCGAAGATCCTGACCGTGGCATCCGTGAGTTCAATGGCCTGTTGCGGGACGTTCAGCGTTCCCACAACTTGCCAGAGGACGCGGTGAAGCGGCAGTTTCTCAAGGCTCTCGGCAATTCGGCTTTGTACCGTGATTTGGCTAACTCTCTGGCTCGAGCTGACCAGCGGCAGGGCGTGTCTCTTTTGACTATTCAGGCTCGTGTGCGGGAGCAGTTCCGCCACGGCCTGAAAGTCTCTGACACCCCTGTTTCTGCTCTGTCATTCGGCGATGGCGCGTCTGACCTAGCTGCGGCGTTGTCCAGTCTGCAGAAGCAGCTGGAGCGCATGCAGCAGGACATTCGTGACCTAAAGCGGCAGAAGCGGGAAGGGGCACCGCCTGCGGGCAAGCACCTTACCCGCTCTGCTGCTAAGCATCATCGTGCTGGTGTTAAGCCACTTGGCACCGCTCCTCCTGTCTCATTTGACAAGAAGAGCGGTGCCTTCGTGCCTCACTGCAGAAATGCGGAGTGTGCACAAAGTGGTTTGAAGCACTGGCATGCTGAATGCCCCAACGGCGGTCCTCACTGTACTAGGGTGTATCGCGAGTCAGACGAGAGACAGTCGTGTCTGAATGACGAGTGACAGCACCAGTGACAGTCACCAGTATGACCGCGAGGTATGACAAGGGTGACTGACAGCTTGTGACTTTTTGAACATCTGCAACCACAGCAGATCAGGTTGAGAGAATTGGTGGGAAACCATTCCAGAAATGGGGGAGGAACCATTTTATATTCAAACAGCCACACAGATCTGGAGGGAAACCAGGAGAGTCCCAGATCTTGCCACATCATCAGATCTATGACTATTCAGTAATTCAGAGCAGAGATCACTGTATGACTGGCAGCTACAGCCCAAGGGCCAAATGACAGGACCTGTCAGAGGATATGTGAACATGAAGTGACTGAGCATGTGACTGTCGAATTCGGATGAGATCTGAGGGAATTCGAGTCGACATGTTACTACTTAAAGAGCTGAACAAGCTCTCATGTCAGTTTTTGAATTAGTTACACATTGGCACTGACCTCTGGTGTCTTGTAACTTCAAACAGTGAAAGTTCATCTAAGTATAAGAAATATCCGACAGTATACAAAGCATTCCGATATCAACCTATGGTCCTAGTACCATATTCCCTGTAAGTGTTACTTGCACCCTTGTGAGACTGGTTCAGTCCTCACAACCGAACAACTGGTATCAGCGTGGTCGTGGTTCACGACTTCCGTTAGTATCTGCGTTCCACAACGCGTTGTACAAACACAATTTTAGCCTGAATCTTCCGCCTTTGGGCGAAGGTGTCGTGCCTCAACCAAAGCACGACCTGTTCCTCTGAGAACACACTATATCTGCATATCGTACCGACCTGTGCCGCATAATTACGACTGTGCAGTTTGCCGCTGGGCCAACTTTCCTTCTCTGAGCGACCTTTCCGCAGGATTCTTCGCGCGGTTGGAATTTTGCCCTGAAACGAAATCGTGCCTCAACCAAAGCACGACTTGTTCTCATAAGAACACTACGTATCTGTTAATTATCTCGACTTGTTCCCGCATAATGATGACGACTGCACGCCTTCAGAAATTGTCTCGTGCCAGCGTGTGAATTTCTCCAGCGACCTTTCCGCAAGCCGGTGGAATTTCAGTTTAAATCGGCGAATTCTCGCTGGGCAAGTCTTGACAATTCTTGACGCGACAGACACCGTACGGCAGTACTTGAACTACGAGCTCAGCACCGTATTTTGGTGCCCTTCCCCTCGTGCGGTGATCTTCCTGCGCAATTTGCCCCCTAGTGGCGAAATCGTACGGAAATTAACGACTACCGACGCCTCCTCCTTGCTGCCGTTTCCGTGCGCAAGGCTGAGAGCGTGATCGACAGCAGCTGCGTTTTGTTACGGAAGAAATCTTCTTTTCTGGACAACCTTTCCGCAGGATTTATTTTTGCCGGCGGTTTGTACCGGTAATTAAACATATTTTAGCCGAAATTATCGCCAAAACGCGTCTGCCGTACCGTAATGATGATGAATGACTACGGAGCACAACAGCCCGTCACTGGTGCGAGCGTATCTCCGCGACCAGTGACGTCTTTCGGGCCAGCAGTGTCGGAATTGGGCGCCCACTTTGGGGTTCCGCCGTCTGCCGTACAACACACAGCTGGTTTTCCGCCGTTTCCATACGACTACAGCGGACAATTTGCTGCGTACCCTCCGGGTGCTGCTTTCGACGCCGGGTTAATGATGACACCGCAGCAGCAATTTGTGGGCCAGCCGCAATTGCACCCGCAGACGCCGCAACAGCAGATTTTTCCACAACAGCAATTTGTGAGCCAGTCGCAATTGCAACCGCAAACGTCACAGCAGCTGGAGTTTCAGCAATTCGTGCACCAGCAGCAACTGGAACTGCAACGACAACTGCTTTGGCAGCAGCAGCAACCGCACCAACACCAACTGCAGCCGAGATCGCTATGGCAAACGCAGGTGCCGGTTGCTTCCGTGGCAGTGAGACCCGTGTCACCGGTTCCCTTCGGTGCCTTCACACCTGAACCGGTGCTGCCTTCCTCTACACCTGCTTTCCTTGCTGCTTCTGGACAGGCACCCTTGCACCCGGGCCCTGTCAACCCTGCAGGATCTACCAGCCCTGAGGGGGGGGGAGGAGAACCAACGCCAGTAGGACCCTTGCCGCTGGCTTCACAGCTCAGCGCTGGTTCCTGCACAGTATCTCCTGCAGTGTTCTTTACTGACGTTACGCAGGGCGGTGCTCCTGACCCAGCGATTTTGTCTGCGTTATCGACTTCGGGACCTGCGCCTACCACTTCTTGCCCAAAGATGGGGGATTGGGTCCCCATGGCAACAGGGGCCGCCGGAGGCCCTGGCCAATTTTCTGCGACGTCAGTAACAGAGGCCAGCGATGCGGTGTCTTGCCCGACGATGGGGGATCGGGTCCCCATGGCAACAGGGGCCGCCGGAGGCCCTGGCCAATTTTCTGCGACGTCAGCAACAGAGGCCAGCGCAGCGGTGTCTTGCCCGACGATGGGGGATCGGGTCCCCATGGCAACAGGGGCCGCCGGAGGCCCTGGCCAATTTTCTGCGACGTCAGTGACAGGGGCCAGCGCAGCGGTGTCTTGCCCGACGATGGGGGATCGGGTCCCCATGGCAACAAGGGCCGCCGGAGGCCCTGGCCAATTTTCTGCGACGTCAGTGACAGGGGCCAGCGCAGCAGTGTCTTGCCCGACGATGGGGGATCGGGTCCCCATGGCAACAGGGGCCGCCGGAGGCCCTGGCCAAAATTCTGCGACACCAGCGACAGGGGTCAGCGTAGCGGTAGCAACGCCAGGGGGGCCGACGACTGAAGAACGGGCGGCAAGCGTCGGGATGTTGCGGCGACTGGCACAGGCAACGACTGAGCGAGCGTCACGAGCAGCTAGCTCTCCCGCTGCCGTGAATGCGCCACTAGCACAGCCAGCAGTAAACGTTGCTTCAGCGGGCCATGCAGGTTCTGCCTCAGCCGCCCAAGCAAGCGCTGTCCCAGCGGCCCACGCAGGCGCTGCCCCAGCGGCTCACGCAAGCGTCGCCCCAGCCGCTCACGCAGGCGCTGCCCCAGCCGCTCACGCAGGCGCTGCCCCAGCAGCCCACGCAGGCGCTGCCCCGACTGCGCACGCGGGCGCGGTCCCAGCGGCCCACGCAGGCGCTGCCCCAGCGGCTCACGCAAGCGTCGCCCCAGCCGCTCACGCAGGCGCTGCCCCAGCAGCCCACGCAGGCGCTGCCCCGACTGCGCACGCAAGCGCGGTTCCAGCGGCCCACGCAGGCGCTGCCCCAGCGGCTCACGCGAGCGTCGCCCCAGCCGCTCACGCAGGCGCTGCCCCAGCAACCTTGGCAAGCGCTGCCCCGGTAGTCCATGTGGGTGTCGTTCCAGCGGTTCACACGAGCGCTGCTCAGCTCAGTTACGTGGATGTGTTTCCCCAGCTGCCAGCACCCGGTAACCCTCCAGCACCGATGCCAGCGTCAGGTGACCTAGTCAGTCCAGGCTTAGTGACTGCGTTGGAGGCTCATGGATCGCAACTGCAAGCAGGAGTGCGTTCGGTCAGACAGCTGAGAGAGACACATGGGTTACAGCCTGCGGACTTGCCAGTTCACAAACCGGACCCAGTTGCACCCGTCAGTGGCTCAACCTCAGCACCTGCAGCCAGTACGTCATCCCGATCTTTTACCAGACCCCGGCATAAAGGCCCAGGAAGATTGTCTGAGCAAGATGTTCTCGGTAGAGTTCATAGAAGGAAAGGGCCAGATCAGAAGGTGAGGATACTGAAGTGGACTGAGGACGACAATTCCCTCTGGAGCGACCATAGTGGGGAGAGCGCTGGATCTCAGCGGAGCACCCCAGTTCGGCTGCAGTTGATAGCAGCTACCAGGAAGGAGAGAGAGACACTCGTACGTTGGTTTAATAATGAACCACGTACCCAGCCTGGCCGTTTGCAGTTGTACGCAGCCACTGTGACAAATCTGCAGGACCTGAAGGACCAAGTGAGCTCGAGGGAGTACGCTCGCATGTTGAGACATGGGGCTCTCAGACACGAAGGAGGAATTCCCATTAAGTTCTTTGCGGGAATTAACTTCGGACGAGCACGACCTCTGAACCGACGAGATGAGCACCCAGCTCAGAGCAACAGGTTTGCTGTGCTCCCTGAGGTTCCGTCAGATCAGTCAGCATCATTGGTGGCAGCACCCAGCAACAGCCAGCCGGCCCAGCGGGGGTCCCCTGAGGATGATCCCAGCAGCAGCAGCGGTAGCGAATCGTCGCTCAGTGAGAAATCAGTATCGCCAGAGCGAGAGCGCAGATACCGCAGCAGCAGCAGTGACGACAGTGGAGAGCGGAGCAGAGGGCGGCGAAGATTCAAGAAGAAGAAGAAGAAGTCCAAGAAGCCCAAGAAGCGAAGCAAGTTCACTGCTGAGGAGAAGGGAAAGGCTAGGGCTGCTGTAGCGGCTGAGGAGAACCACTCCCTGACGCCAGAGATGGCGGTGAAAACCCTGCTGAAGGACAAGGCTCTTAGAGACCAGGCCTTCGAGTGTCTGCCTGCGGAGAGACAGCGGGCTATAGCCAGTGCGAAGGCCGCAGGGGAAGACGTGCACTGGGAGCAAGAGGGGTGGGAAGCTATGATGGCTGCCCAGAGGACAGTGCTGCAGGAGAGGAGTACCCCTCACCCGTCGCCAGTGCGTTCCCCCACTCCGAAGGACACAGACTTGGTGTGGTACGAACACACCAAAGCCCTACATCCAACGCTGAGTGAGGATGAGGCATGGCAATTGGCGGTGCATAACCACACTGGAGCCAGCACAGCGCAGACCTCGGGGATAGGAGGAGGAGTGTCGAGTTCAGTATCCTCAGCACAACCTTCGGGCTCGGAGACAGCAGCCTTGGAGGAGTGGAGATACCCTTCAGTGCCTATCACTGTGGAACAAGGTATCCGGGACCACGTGAGGGTGCACAACTCGGGGGTAGAAGAAGCTACCGCCATTGCAGCAAAGTATTCCAACTTAGCTGTGAGTTATGGGCACGCAAAGAACCATAGAGTTCGTGAGACCCTGCCCGGTCCAGTGATGCAGCTCATCAGCGACACAGGTCACCCGGTACCCGAAGGCGCAGGGTGTGTCCGGTGTGGTCGCTTACTGCGATCGCCCGAGGGCCAGATCCGGGTCACTCCCGGATTAATCTGGGATGTGATGTTGGGTTCCAACCGGACCTGTGTGCAGGTGCCTCTTTGTCAGGAGTGCACTAAACCCCCCTGGACAGGAGCCTTAGCTCAGCTGCCCATCATTCCCACGCCCAAAAGGCAACCGAGAAGCTGAGGCGAGCTGTGAGGTGGTTGAAGCGGACTCACCCGGTTACTGTGGTGGCTCCAAGCGAGATGGAACCAGAGGTGGCACCAGCGCAGGCATCCACCCCAACAGAGGTACAAATCAGGTTCCCTTTGTTCGGGCAAGGAAGTCAGGGACACCCGTGCACAAAAGGTGTGTACCAGCGCGCCTTGCAGCCATCAGGTGCCAGAAGGGTGAGGTTCAGGGAGGAGGCAGCGCCCCGGCAGCTCTTTGGACGTGCGCTGCGACGACGACTGGACCGTGCCAAGCCGCCGCCGCTGTCGCGAGCACAACAGCGAGTGCAACGTGACAAACCAGCAGCGTGGGAGGCAGCCAGGACACTGACGAGCAGGCGGCGGGAAGCAGAGGTGCATCAGCACAGAGTCAGGAGTGCCATGGTACAGGTGAAGGGCCGCATAGAGCACCTGAGGAAGATGGTGAAGGCGAGCAGGGAAACGGCGACCGCCAGACCAGCACCCTGGCCAGATGATCCAGCGCCGGAAGACTCCATCACCAGGTCTGCCCGCTGGACTGCCCTGATAGCGGAGGCAGGCACTTACCACCTACCCGACGACAACTCTGACGAAGAACTGAACCCGCGGGAAGTGGAGCCAGGTTTGCACAAACTGGCCAGCATCAGGCCGGACATAGGCGTGGACGCGGGGGCGGGGCGTTGGGGAGAGTGGCTGGACGAACATGTGCTAGCTGCCATGGATGCGTCCGGGCCCACTCTCATGATCTTTTGGGCGTGGATTGGCAAGGTGAGAGTGAAGGTCCTCATCGATACCGGGGCCTCTTCCAGCTTCACATCCCTAGAGACTGTGAAGAAGCTCAAGCTTCAACCATCAGTCCATGAGAAACCAATCAAGATCTGCAACCTGCCGTCTGCAGGTTGCAGACGGCACAGTCTACGACGCCAACTCTTGCATTCGACCCAAGCTCACGGCGGAGACGCGGAAGGGAAGTTATGCCAAGCAGGTAACTCTGCGAGTGATGCCCTTATCCTTGGGAGTGGACGTGGTGCTGGGGGGTGACTGGTTACGAGCTCAGCGGCGGATCACCTTTGACTACGCACAGTATGGGAGTGTGCGGTTTGGCCATGGGTCACAGAAGGTAGTCATTGCGGGATGCAATCCAGGGTCGTCATCTACAGGGTCTGGGCAGGCCATGGGACTGGTAGAGGCACAGCTTATCAGTACTAAGCAAGCCAGGAAGGACCTGCGAGCCTTGAAGAATAGCGGCGAGGAGGCGTACCTGATGTATCTGGCTCCAGATGGCACATTTAAAATGGAGGCCACCGACGACCCCAACTCTCCCTTAGAGGCCTCTGCAGCCCTATCAGAGTCATCTTCATCCTCATCATCGGAAGCAGAGGGTGACAACGCTAGGCAAAGGGGGGGGGAAGTTACCTCTGACGAGGAAGGCTGCAACAGCGACAGCACAGTAGCAAGCATAGCCACCCTAATCTCCGACAGCAGTTCGTCTGAATCTGAACAAGATGCAACAGAGCAGGAGGACTGGGCTCAGGAGCAGGTGTGTGCTCTGCGACCGGCGACGTGCCCCACATCAGCGCAACCCGCTGTGCGAGACTGGGGACCTTACCCCACAAGGGCCAGATGGGAGGCATTCCAGATGCTTCCACGAGAGCGCAGGGAGCAGGCTGCACAGCACCACGCGGAGGAATTGGAACCTGAGTGGGAAGAGGAGGCATACTGTTTGTGGAAAACAGGGCAGGCTCTGCGTCTGCAGCAGGAGCAACGGAGGAGCAGAGGGGTGAACCACAGGAGATCGCGCAGAGTTAGCGAGCCAGTACTGGCAGCACCTATAGCAGCTGAGGCAGGGCAAAGCAAAGATGGGTATAGCTGTTTTAGGAAAGAGGCACCAGCTGCTGCAGCGACACCTAGTGAAGAGCAGAGCAGCGGCGCGGATGGCAAGGTCAAGTAGCACGAAGGCGAGACCAAGGAGGCTAAGCAGGATGAGGAGGACGCAGAGGTACCACAATGGATCCTGGACGAGCTGGTGAAGCTGAAGCAGTGGTACCAGGACGTGGTGGGCATGGAGCTCCCTAAGGGCGTCGTGGACCGCGACCACAAATCGCCGCTGCGCGTGGACCCCGAGTACCGTGATGGCGCACGGCACAAGAGGTGCTACAAGCTGTCCATGGAGGAGTTACGACAACTTCGTGGGCAACTGGACGAGCTCTTGGCAAAGGGATACATCCGTCCCTCGTCTTCACCTTGGGGCAGTCCAGTCCTGATGGTGCCCAAGCCCTCCAACCCCAAGGAGCTGCGACTGGTGATCGACTATCGCCAGATCAACGAGATCACTGTGAAGGACCGTTACCCTCTCCCTGACGTACAGTCCCTCATTGATGACCTCCAGGGAGCGACTATCTTCTCCACCGCGGACGCTCTGTGGGGATTCTGGCAGGTGCCCATGGAGGAGGACGCTATCGAGAAGACAGTGATGACCACGCCGTTCGGAGCTTATGAGTGGCTGGTTATGCCCATGGGGTTGTCAAACAGTCCTTCTTGCTGGCAGCGTATGATGCAGAGCTACCTAGGACATCTCCCATTCGTAAGGGTGTTCGTGGACGATATCATGATCTTCAGTAAGAATCCAACTGAACACCTCGATCATTTGAAGCAGGTGCTGGAGGTCTGCCGTCAGAACAAAGTCCGGCTGAAGGAATCAAAACTGCGGTGCTTCAAGCGCTCTGTACGGTTCCTCGGGCACGTAATTGATCGTGAAGGATGCCGACCCCAGCAGGACAAGATCGCAGCAGTAAGGGATTGGCCCAAGCTGGAGACGGTCAAGCACGTGAGACAGTTCCTGGGACTAGCTGGGTTCTACAGGCGGTACATCCAAGGATTCTCTGACCTGGCGCACCCGCTCACCAAGCTGACCAAGAGCTTAGTGCCCTGGGAGTGGGGCCCAGAGCAGGAGCGAGCATTCGAACGGTTGAAGCACGCGCTGACCACAGCCCCTACGTTGATCCTTCCAGATCAGAAGGCAGCTCACAATGGCACCAGTCCATTCGTCGTACAGACGGACGCTAGTGCGGTGGCACTGGCTGGGGTACTGATGCAGGACCTGGGGAAGGGCCTGCAGCCGATCGCCTTCGAGAGCAAGCAGTTCTCGTCTGCTGAGCAGAACTACCACGCAGGTGAGCGTGAGCTAGCCGCCATCCACCACTGCACTACGCAGACTTGGAGACATTACCTGATATTCACGGAGTTCAGGTTAATGGGGGATCATGCTCCTCTAAAGTGGTTATTCGCACCTGGACGGGAGCTCAGCCGACGCCAGGCTAGGTGGTACGAGGACCTGGTGGAGGTGGGCGTGCATGCGATGGAGCACGTGCCAGGGCGCACGCTGGTGGTGCCGGACGCGGCCTCTCGCCGACCGGACTACGTGCAGACGACAGCGCGAGACGGGCTTAAGGAGGCGGGGTATGTGGACCCGAGCACCGACCAGCCTGTATCCGCGGAAGAGGGCCGAAGAGCAGCGGGAGCTAAGGGGAACCCAGCAGAAGTAACCAAAGCTAAGGCTGAGGTGAACGCAGCGGTAAAGGAGAAGAAGATGGGGAAGGAGGACCCTAGCTCTCCGTTGGACGCGGGGTTCAGTTCAGCAGACGAGGAGGACGAGGAGTACCCTCCAGTGAACCCTCCTGTGGTAACTGGGAAGCTGACGCAGCTTAATGGACTGTGGTGGGCGGAGACCCCCGACCTGTGGCGCGACGCCATGGACACAGTGGCCACGATGGCGGCAGTCTCTGCCCTTGCGGGCGTAACTACTAGAGCGGCAGCAGCAGAGCAATCAGCAACAGGTGATGACCCAGCGTCTCCCTTGGATGCAGAAGCCGTTCTGTCAGAGACACCCCCAGCACAACCGCCTGCAACAGTAGCTCAGAAGCCAGTAGCGGAGCAGCAGCAGCCATCAGCAGCAGTGCAGCAACCAGCAGCACAACCGCCAGCGACAGCAGCAGAGCAGCAGCAAGCAAGCCCAAGGATCCGACCTGGAGAACCGCTGGTGGACAAGCAGGATTGGAAGTTGATCTCCTCGGAGTTCGCTAGGCTGCAGAGCAAGTACTCTCGAGCACTGGGAGGACCATTCCAGGTGGATGCGTGCTGTGACGCTATGGGTCAGAACCGACAGGTGAGCACATTCTGGACTGATTGCTTGAACGAGCAGTGGAGGGGTCGTATCGTCTGGTGCAACCCCCCCTTTTCAGACCCCAACGTGAGCATTGAGGACATTCTGCGACACTATGCATCTGAAGCAAAGCAGGACCCGTGCCACACAGCCGCCTTGTTCTTGTTGCCCGACTTCCCTCAGGCGAGTTGGCGACCGTTGCTACGTGAATTTGGCCTGGAGATCGTAGAAGTCATCCCAAGGGTGAACGAGCATGGTGAGCCCAACAGACTGTTTACCTCACCTGGAGAGGAGAGAGGTCACCGCGCGGCTCTGCAGGAACTGCCAATCCCATGGCCAGTGCTAGTAGTGATAGCCAGGCCGCAGAAGCCATCCAGCAAGCTGGTCCCACGCGAGAGACCCACAGCGCAACCAGCAGTCACGCTCTCCGGAGCAGCAGCAAAGGTCAGAGACAAGTCGGGAACAGTGGAGCCAGGTTTCACATCGGCGACCACTGCTCGGTAGAGGGTGCCACTCAAAATCGCACCCCAGTCCTAACTAGGCCCCGCTCTTGTGGAGAAGGCTGCTGGACGATTTTTGAGTCTGGCAGGGTTCCGGTGACCCACTCCTTGGGAGTAGTGTGCCACCCGTTCCCCGACCGTATCAAAGTTTCGCCCAAAGGGGTGAGGAAGCACCGAGTAGCACTTCACTTTTGTCGCATGATCTATTATTTTTGTCGCACCATGCGACACAGCAATTATATTCTGGGACGACAAAAGGGAGTAGGGGACTCATTATTGTCGCAGTGCGACAAACAGGGAGTAGGGGACTCATTATTGTCGCAGCGACACAAAGAAGACTGATATTTACGGACAGAATATTTACGGAAATTATACAGCAGATTCGGGTGTGGAGAAATTATACCCAAGTTTACGGAACGATGCATACAGGCTGGCAATATTTAATTTTCAAAAACACGTGTTCACTATTGGGCAAGCCTGGCAGGACTGACGCGGGACCACAAGCACAAATTTTTAGGAATCACACGTTGTCGCGGGACCAAAAGCACAAAACTCTAGGAATCACACGTTGTCGCGGGACCACAAATGTAAAATACAGTATTGACAAAAAAGTTACTGCTATCAATTATGCACAGCGGTGCAAAAGCATGAGCTCAGGAAAGATGTTCAAGCTATGGTCCTATCAAGCTATGGAGCTTGCACTGACAGGTGTTGCTTTCACTTTGCAGCTTCTGCTGCTATTTTCTGTCGCATAGTCCTCGGACGGTTGGCGGGGAAGGCTTCCTCGTTCATGCCAAAGATGTCAAGCCCATCCCGAAGGTGATACCCAGCCAAGATGTGCGGGCAGCACTTGCAGTGCCAGAACCACTTGCAAGAGCAAGCATCCCCATCCAGCGGGCAAGAAGGATCGTCCACGTTGAAAGTGAGCTCCACGATGTCATCGGAGTACTTACGGATAATGTCGAGGCTTCGGAAGAAGTTGCGGGGATTTTCCCCGCGAACCAGTTGACGAAACTTGCTCACACGTAGATCACTGAGCAGTTTGCCAGTCGGGGTCAAATTCATGTAGATGAAGTCGATGCCGTGGATGCGGGTGGGGTACAAATAGAAGTTGGATGTGTCAGCATCAGCGCTGACTAACTCGCATGCCATATTCAGGAAGGGGATGGGATAGTTCCCAGAAAGGCCGTGAGAGAAGGTCTCCTTGTTCTTGAAGGCACGGGAATTCAGTAACGCCGGAACCGATTGTGTGAGAGTTTGGTAGTGGGTGGCATTCATAGGAACTAGTCGGCGGTCCTCACGATGCCCACGTTCATCGGACTGCATGGTGGCCTTAATCCCGGGAACGGTGCTAGCTCCCCGAAAGAACATGATGTGCTCCCCGTGAGTAAAGTTGCGTACGGACACTATGAACTCCGTCAGGCCTAGCAGTTCCCATTCCCGTTTAGCAACGTCGGCGATAACCTTACGCATCTCGAGAGTGAGAGCACCCTAAAAAATCAGTCGATCGTCAATGATCTGATCCCATAAGTCCTCGGGTACATGCCTGCGCGCAGAGATCAATCAATTTAGTGACAGAATTGCAAAAACTAGCAGCCATGTGGCACTTACAGGAACATATAGTACACAACAACAATAAAACATACACAAATTCGACATGATAACACAAACAAATATTCACAGAAGCTATCAAAAGTGTGTAACCAAAAGGACGTACCACCGGTCTCGACGCGCCCCATTCCGGAGCTAACGCCGGCCGTCCATGGCGGGGATGGAACACAGGGAGCGGTCCCACGGCCGAACCGGCGGAGTTGCTTCCCAATAGGGTGTGTTCGCCCACTTTATATCCATGGTTACACACACAACACGGCAGATCGACAACATAGTAACAGGAGCATGAGAGCGGGAACTTACTGATGGACTTTTTCGATGTATTTTCGTCGAACGTGTTCGACATCTTTCAGGGACAACAGGCTCTCAAGACTGCCAGGATTGTCGATCTTGTTGGCGGCGGCAGTCAGAGACCGCATGTTGTCGCCACACACGATGGAGATCGGTAGGTCGATGGCAAAGGCGATCTTTGCATACTTCATGAGAGCTCGAAGGCCAACCTCGTAGGAAAAAGTAGATTCGCTCTTGGTGATGACATACATGTAAAGATAGAAAGACTGCCGCGGGCAGTTGCGGGTGTCGTCCATCGTTCTCCACAAGTGAGGCTTCTCGAAAGTGACACCGTCGGTGCCCATATCAATACGTACGTAGTCGGATTGTGTCTTCCCAAATGAAGCATCGGCTTTGACGGTGAAAACGTTATGAGGAGCATGGCTGGCGTATTCTCGTCGAATGTTTTCTCCCAAAACCAGATTGGTCATGGCGATTGCGGGGCCAAACTGATCACTCCTGACAGAACGTGCAAACGAACAAAGGGAAGTCAGTAACATAATAAAAGAGTCAGGCTAACGTAAACAGGCTGACAGGAGGGCAGTAGTTCGAACAAAAGCAAACAAACATTTAAAGGATACAGGAGACGCGAGAAAGGGGGAAACCGACACCTGTCATAGGAGACGATGAACGAGGCGTGACGCTCTTGGTGAGATGCCCACTGGGAGAAGGAATCAAAGTTGTCGGGCATGGAATGGCTGCGAACATACTCAGTGAGCTGGGCAACGGTATCGATGGCGTGGCTATCGGCAGTTTTCAATCGGGTAACGTAGTTTTGTACTTGCTTGAGAGTTGGTAGCTCAGCCTTCATTTCGTCAGTCCCATCCCAGACGAACTTCTTCACGACAGCATCGAGGACGAGTGAGGGCTTTCCACGGTGGAGGGCAGCAATATCGTCCAAGGTGGATCGAAACCGTGCAGGGATGCCAACTTCTGGCACGATGGAAAGTGAAGTGCAGTGGGGGTAACCGTTCTGGAAAACATCCCATAAACCGGTTTCGGGGTCCAAGACGTACTTCTCGGCATATGGGCAAGCAAGGCCGTCGGCGGTCGCGTGGGTGTTGCAGCCGTACGTGCGTGAATACTTGGACTGGGTGATACGCCTCAAACGGATCCCGGATTCCTCCCCTTGCTTTCGGTGTTCTTGGAAAGAAGACAGAGGGACCCGCCCGGCCAAACGGATCCACGGTGAACGGTGAGATGGAACCTGCAAAACACGAGCAAACTGTCAGCAACAAAGAAAAACCAACACGGAAACATGCACAGCAAGCCCGGTCAGTCCTGGCGAAAGGCAGGACAGGAACAAATTGGCAGGACAGGAACAATTTGGCAGAACAGGGAAAACGCATTACCTGGTTCGTGGAAGCCGGAGCGGGAGGGGCTGGAAGGACGGTCTCCATGCCCGTGCTTTTCGCCTTCTTAGGCACCGGGCTTTTCGAAGGAGAGTGGATAGGCTGACTGGTAAGCAGAGGGCTGTGCGGAGGCGAGTGCGCAGGCCGCAGGTTGCCCGCCGACTGCAACGGTCTGCGGGCAGGCGAAACATTCTGCTGGCCAGAGGAAGGTTGGAAAGGTTGACGGACGCGAGAGTCATCTCCGGTCTGCACCCCCACATGAACGAACCCAGTGAGAGTGGCGAGCGTGGTAGGAAATCAGGAAACACAGAAAGGCAACCTGCAGGTTTTCGTGTGACCATCCCTCGGAAATGTCAAATGCTTGAACCGCTGGAACGAAAGGATTGGCGGTGCCACAATACAACTGCACAGCGCGTAAAACGCGCTCGTGCATTGGCCGTTCGTTTTCGGTGTTCATTGCAGGGTGCGAGAGAAATGTTCTGAAAGAAAATTAGTCCACGAAGGATGTGGAAGTCGCAGAAACGCACTGATTAAGGAAACAACCGAGCGGGCACGCAGGTCACCTTAAAAGCAGATTCCGCTGCGAAAAATATCTAGATTATTGCCGGCTCCTCTAGAACACGTCCCATATCCAGCGCTGCGCTGGAAGATGCCAGCGCAGAACATGCGGACAGTCTGGCGGGCGGAAGAAATATCCAGGGAGGAGGGACGGATCTGGCGGGAAGGTGGTCATGGGGAATGCGAAAAATATCCTTTGCGGGCGTAAAAGGCCGCTGACGACGGGGCGGAAGAAGTGTTTTTTAAAAAAGTACGTACTGTCTGCCAGGTGTGTGGAGACAGTCGCGGCGGCTTGAACAATGAGGAGTTCTACAGGATGCGACGTTCAAAAATACTTTGACGTGATCCGCATGTTCGTTGCCATCGATGACCCCGCTCATGTGGGATGCCGATTGGTTGTCATGATCCGGGGCTCGGGTGGGATGTGCGATTATGCGATGGAGGTCACATGTCTGGTACCATGTCTGGATGAAGATAGCGGATGAAGATAGCGAAAATTCAGAATGAAAGTTGATGACAGTGTTTCGGGTGTGGCATTCAACTGTGACACTGTAATCTTCGTGCGACAAAAGAAAGCACCGTGTCGCAAATACCATGCCATGTCAGCATGTTGCGAAAGTCTGTATCCAGTCGCATCGCACTTGTCGCGACGACGCCACACTTAAGGGCTTTTTGTGGTGCAGTTTTTTAATTTACCAATATATAAATCGAAACTGATCGCGTCGCTGATTGGCTTAGCCAGCGTCTGCAAACCATCTCGCTTTTGTCGTGCGATCCCTTTTCCTTGTCGTCCCATATTCATGGTGCCTATCTCAGGTGCTCGCACTTCTTATTGGCGGTTACGCGCGATCGGTCGAAAACATCTCATGTAAGCCACCCTGAAATCTGTAGCACGTGCTTCTTCTATAATTATACAAAAAACACGTGCTCCTTCTACGTGCACAGTCAGCTTATGGTATTTCGCGTGTGACCCATATTCATGGAGTTTATCTAATCTCATGGCTTCTCTGATTGGCGATTATGCGCGATCGGTCGGAAATATCTTTTATACGCCATCTGAAATCTGTCGCGCTGATAACTTCTGCATGAATATCCATAATTCGATACTACGCCCAGGAATATTCTATGCGTCTCTGATTGGCGGCAATGCTCGATCGATTTGTATAACTCTCCTGCTAGCCATAATTATAAAGGTGACCGGTGTGGACTGCAACATAATTATATATGGGCGGTTACTCCCGATCTGTCGGGGAAATCACACTGTTTCCGTAAACAAGGGCCCCAAGGTGGACAGTTCTGGTAGTATCGTGTATGTCGATGTCACTTTTTCCAGGAAAACCTGTTTCGCTCCTATAAGGGAAACGCAGGACCTTGCAGTTTTTTTTTTTGAAAAAGCTGCGAACCGTCGTTGTATAATGTTGAGTATAATCGGATCTGTTTGCGACACGACAGAAAAAATACACCTCGCGACAAAAGAAAGGCGCTTCCCAAGCACCGACATAGAAGACGTGCATCAAGACGTGTCGAACCAATCGACGTTACGATAGATAATCCCTTATTGATGTTGTGGTTGAAAGCATCCAGTCTCACCTCTCACGCCCGATCGGCAAGTGAATCCACCATTTTCATGATCTCTGCCCTCAGCACAATCATGCCCCGATCAAATCTGCGCCCGATCTGAGCTCTTATGAAGGAGAGGGCGATATTTTCAAGATGGTCAGAATTCAATGGACCCACGCCTGAGAAGTGCGCCACCTGTTCCCTGACAATCATTGAAAATGTTACACCTAGAGGGGCGACGAAGCACCTCCCTTAGCGACAAACGTGCAACGGGAGTCATCACCGCAAAACAAACCCGCAGATTTCAAGATCCTAAATCTCAAGATACCAGACCCCCACAAATTTTAATGCCCAAAATACTGCATTCCATTTCTTCTTAAAATTACAAATATGCCTAAGAGGCATTCCTACTTAAATTATCAGCAGACGTGCATAGGGGGGTAATCATATTTTACAGAAATAATAATTCCAGAATCCAAGACCCGAAAATCCGAGATCTAAACTCCAAATTTTCGAAATCCAAAAGGGGCATTAATGGAGAAAAGTGCAAAATTGTGAGATGTCGGTGGCAAAGATATCCCTGCTTGGTTGACAGCAAACGTAAACAGATAGCGGGAAGCCATTACTACACAAACCCCTGCATTTCGAGATTAAAAAGATAAACCAAAATTTTCGAATTGGATGACCCAAAAACTGCATTTTCTCGACAGCAATTACAAATCACGCTAAGCGGCATTCCTCGAAGTTCAAACACAGCATGTTAGACTATCAACCGTTCATAACTATAATGCAACGACAACCAAGCATCATGTCAATTCTGCCGGATCGGGAGGGGTAATAAAGAAATTTACCTCGCGGCAAAAAACGCCCATCCGAGGGTCATTACTGTGAGTGACCCAACTTTCCAAGGCCTTACATTTCGAGATTCTAAATTCCAACAGGGAAAAGAAAAATCGTTCGCATACTGCCATATTTGTATAGCAATTCCAAATCAATTGCCCATGACGGAAAGCTATATATCCCAAATTGATCAAGTGCAGGGTCCCATATGCATGAACACATCAAATCCAAAACTGTGGAAGGTGACGAAACGCCCCCTATCGAGCATCCCCATACGGCCCGGCGTTCCGGCCGAAATCGAGGAATCTCCTGAACTGTCCCAGAAACTTTGATTTGCCTGCGAGTATATGAAACCATCGATTGCAACCACTGTGAATCCCAAGCCATTATACCCAATCAGAGTCCGTTCAACTGGGAGGGCTTTCTCAGCTAAATATCTGCCATCGGCGACTGCCACAAACTGAGTTAAAATAGTAAATCGTTGTAGTCGTGAAAGAACATCATTTCCCAAATTTTGCCTCCCCAACATACACACGTTTTGCATGGAGGTTGCCCCCCACGCCCCCAACATCTTAAGACCTTAGTGGCGGATTTCTAAGCACGAAAAATGGGGAAGCCAAGCTGACATCTTACAGTAACGATAGTGCCATGCCAAGTCCCAATCCCGCGGATACCGAACATTTTCCACAAATAAAACAATCAGTACTAGTTACGCGACAATGGGCATTCCCGTTAAAATAGTCACAAGAAATGGCTCAAGAAGTTAGTAGCAAACTCAGGTAAGAAATTCCGCTCACCAAGTTCAGTTCTAAGCATCCTTTAAGGAGGTGCTGACGACAATCAAGAAACCGCACCGCTTTTGTACAACTCTTCTATGATGCTCACAAAAGTTCGGACGTATATCCACCCATGTTGCATCCGTACAACCAGAGCACTCTTTTTAAGAAAAGAAGAAATGCTCCTCGAAAATCGCACCCCGGTCTCTACCGGGCCCAAATCTTGTGGAAATGGATGGACGATTTTCGAGCCTGGCCACTTCCGGTGTGTTACTCGTGCAGAGTAAACCACCCGTCGTGGTCAGTACTCTAACCGCCCGGCATCCCCATTTTAAAAGGGAGGCTTCTATGACGGACGGGCACCAGGTGGTCCGTGCAGGCAAGTTAATGGGCAAGGAGTTGCCTGCAAGTGGTGAAGCACTCCAATAAAACTGCACTCAGATGCAGAGCAATTAGCCAAATTGTAAATTGGCATGCTAACCAAGGCATGATGTGACAATTTTGAAAATCAAGCATTCTCAAGACCTGAAAGTTAACCTGCCGTAGAGCATAATAAATAAAATCTGAAATCGAGCATTCTTAAACTGAAATCTGAAATCTAACGTGGAGCGAAATGGGCAAAATGAAAATTGGGAAATCGAACTACGTAGAGCAAAATAACATACGCAAGATCCGAAAATCCAGCAATCCAAAACTGAAATCTGAAATCTAACGTAGAGCAAAATCAGCCAAAATCGAAATTTGGAAATCTGACGCAAAGCAAAATGAGCAAAATGAACATTGGAAAATCTAAAGTGGAGCAAAATAACACATATAACATCTAAAAAATCAAGCATTCCAAAAACTGAAATCTGAACACTAGCGTAGAGCAAAATCAGCCAAATTGAAACTTGGAAATCTAACGTAGAACAAAATGACAATAGCAGACTCTGAATTCAAGCATTCCAAAACTGAAATCTGAAAACCACCGTAGAGCAAAATCAGCCAAAACTGAAAATCGGAAATCTAATGTGGAGCAAAATGACACATATAAAAATCTGAAATTGGTTTGTAAAATCTGAAATCAAGCATTCCAAAAACTCAAACCTGAAATCTAACATAGAGCAAAATCGGCCAAAATTGAAATTGGGAAAATCCAACGTAGAGCAAAATGACAAATGCAAAAATCTGAAATCAAGCATTCCAACAAACTGAAAACTGACATCCAACATAGAGCAAAATTAGCCACAATTGAAATCGGAAATCTAACGTAGAGCAAAATGACAAATGTAAAAAATCTGAAATCAAGCATTCCAAAAACTGAAATCAGAAAACTAACGTAGATCAAAATAAGCCGAGATTTGAAAAATTGGAAATCTAACGTAGAGCAAAATGACAGATGCAAAATTGCACTTCCGTATTTTCTTTCAATTTCAACAAATGCAATCTTGATTATTATTGCTGATTAATTACAAATGCAACCGACTCCGGCCCTTGTGTTCACGGCAAGGATCGAGCGTATTCGCAAGAAAACAAGATGTCGAGGAATTCAACAAGTTATGCACAATGCAGACAACATTGCAGTTGTTAATGCATGGTGAGATATGCAATAATGTGGCCTGCCTGCTCGCACAGACGCACACAAACTGATGTATACATTCAAGGGAAATACATATACCGAAGATTTTTTTTGTTGATAATCAAAGTTCCAACTAAATGCGGAGACAAAGAACACTCAGCCATAATCTAATGATAACGAACACGGAGCAACGATATGTTAATTGCCATTTTCGTGGTCAAGATTGATAACACTTTGGATGCACTATTCGTGTCGGAAATAATCCGGGACAAGAATACAAAGCCCCATGCATCCGTATACTCGAAATGCCAACGAGGAAATACTAATACTTTTTTACATACCTAATCAAGGGTAAAACAATAAACGGACAAAGTGCATGCAAGCAAATAATTAAATCATGGTATGACAAGTACTTTAATATAAGTCTATCAAGTCAAGTTTAATCATTGTCCAACATCCGGATCAAATTGTTCCTGTCAAAGTAGCAACCATCAATCGTCAGGACAAACCTGCAACCAATGTGGAACCATTTGTTCCAGGCAAAAGAAATCCCCAAGGGACAAACAACTCTTCCAAGAAGAGCGCCTCACACAGTTTGAGGGCTTTCCATCTTTGCAGGCTCCAACGGGCATTCCCCGTGGCCAACTGCCAAACATTGTCCCCACGGGGCACCCACAACCCTCCCAGGAAGAGCACCTCATGTCAGATATATAGTTCGGAGTGAATATATCGGATAACTGGAAATAAACCCTGAGTTAAGGGTTTCGGGATCAGAACGGTAAAAGTCAGATAGATAAAAGAGGTATACACATAAATACTAACGGGAGTTTCCCGACTACTAGTGACGGTCACCCAGCCTACTTTAGGAGGTGACAAGTGACGGATTATCCTGTCGGTGTGTCACATCCAGCACACCACCTAGGGTGGTGACCGGAGTTAGCAGTGAAACGAAGCAAACAAACTCCCTACTTAACTTAAGGAGGAAACTGTAGCACACCTGGGGGCCTGTACTCTTGGTCAGGGCGGTCCCAGGTCACAGCAAGGTTGACAGATACTGTGTTAACTGCTAAAACCCTAAACACAGCTCAATTTCAGAGAGCTCCTCTGCACATCTAGGAGGCTAAGCAATAGCTAATCTCTAGGCAGGCACGGCGTGACCAATCTCAGCCACTAGGGGTCTGCGGGGCTGGCGATCCGGCCCGGAGCAGCGTGAGGGTGAAGTAGTTGCCGGCCTCCGGGGCTGGTGGTAAATCATTCGTAGAAGAAATTATTGAATCCTCGATCACAGCCGCATGGTCACCAGAGCTCGGCTCCTCGTCATCGGACGAGTACGGCGGCGGCGGGTAAGGCGGTGACGGCGGAACGTAATCAGGGTCGGGGTCATATAGCCATGGTGGCCGTGGGACATTGCGGAGAGTGTGGAATCCCTGCCGTAGCTCCCGATACCGCGTCTGTCGATGTGGCGGAATAGCAGCCGTGCTCGCACCACCCACCGCGTCGCCAAGGTCGTTACGAACCATTGCAGTTGGCGAAGTTCCCGTAGCTGGGACTGCCGAGGCAGTCCACGTAGCACCACCGACCGGTGGAGCCGTGCATGTGCGCGCACCGGCACCACCGACATCGGCAACGGTGTGCGGCGCGGCGGTGGCACAAATCACAAACAGCGCACACACCAAGGACGAAGTGAGAAGAGACCTCCCGAAGCCCGGAATGGCGTTCCCACAGCCGTACCGTGGCCGCGGCGGTGCCACTGAGGCATCCTCGTCGTCATCGTCGCTCGTGGCGTAGGTCGCGGGCTTGTAGTCCATCACGCGCTCCGGTGCCTCAACCGCGGAGAGCAAATTCATGCTCGCGGCCGGCTCGTCGGGCGCCCCCAATGCAATCCCCGTGCTCTCAATGAAATCGGCAAACGTGCGGGTGACGGGAGGGCAGAAGGGGTTCGGCGGACCGGTCCATTCCTCCTCGGATTCAACCGACGCGGGTGGGGAGTGTGCGGTCGGCTCCGACACCACCGGCAAGTCGGCAGTGAAGGTGTTGATGTTGAACGTCGAAGCCCCAGCCGTGCGTGCCATCTCAGAGAACTCGGTGACGGCGGACACGAGGACCTCACCGTCCTCCTCGCAGAACGAGCACGCGGAAAGATCGGTGAAGACCTCCGGCTTCCCGCCCGCAAGCATGCACCTTCATGTCGAAGTGCCCTCGTTGCAACGTGCGTACCGATGCCAAAAATGTAGCTCCCGCCGAATTAGCGGGCGGCTGTGCCGCTGGCGGAGTCGCGGGTGTGTTGGCATGCCTGGCAGCAACGGAATAAAAAATCGTGCTTAATGTGCGGCGGCGATTCGCCATGCTAGCTGTTGATCTAGTAGAAGCGACCATGATGAAGAAGACTATAGGGGTGGAGTGAGGCAAGAAGACGTGGAAAAAATTGCGGCAGTCTCGGGCGGCCAAGAAATGCGGTGGGTCGTCGATACGGCTGCCGTGAGAGAGCAGCAATTCCGAGAAGTCGTGTGGTAGATGGCGGCCAATACGAAACGGTGTGGTAACCAACCAGGATACGTAAACCAATCCAACGTTAAATCCCGTAGAAAAAATGTTCTCAAAGGCCTACAGCTCGCCGTAAATCAACCCACAAAATTTAGGCCATACCCGCGACTGCCGGCACTTCCACGCGCGGAGCGCCTCACTCCATCCCAAGCGTCCGGCTTTAGCCAATCATCTCAGCGGTGTCGCAGTGGCTAAATAAAGTGTAAGTGGGGCCAAACCTGTCAGATATATAGTTCGGAGTGAATATATCGGATAACTGGAAATAAACCCTGAGTTAAGGGTTTCGGGATCAGAACGGTAAAAGTCAGATAGATAAAAGAGGTATACACATAAATACTAACGGGAGTTTCCCGACTACTAGTGACGGTCACCCAGCCTACTTTAGGAGGTGACAAGTGACAGATTATCCTGTCGGTGTGTCACATCCAGCACCTCACAACTTGCGGATTTTCATTTTTTGCAGGCTCCAACGGGCAAACCCCGTGGCCTTCTGCCAAAGTATGTTGCCACACGGGACATCATTCAAACTCATCACAACAAAGTATATCACTCTAATTTATTTCAATTCACCATTAAAGTCATAAAGACTTCCCAAGAAACCACCAAATAAATTCCACCCCAAGAAGGGAAAAAGGAATAACACAACAGATTCACACCCGCAGTTCTCTACACACAGACGACCGACCACCGTAACACAAGCTAAGTAGATTTCAAACAAATAAATTCAAACCGGGTCCCGCAACTGGGCACACTTATAACCTAGTAATTGATAAGTGTAAGTGTGACGGGGAGACAAGGTGGGAGAGAGGAGGGGAGAGACCAGAGAAAATTAACTGCCTGGATTGGCTGCCGGGGTGAAGTTGGTGGGCTGGTGGCCCACTTGAGATGACCAAGTCCGCAAAGAAAGTTTCCTCCCGTCCGGAGTTGGAGTCAAAGCCGGGGCTGAGGGTGCTCCAGCGTTGAGCCCATTGGGCATACCGTAATACTGCAAGTAGTGCAGTGCGCGGATACACCCGTAGGCGAGAGGCGCTTGAGGAAATAACGGCGTTGGAGGGAACGAAGATTGGTGGTGCGGTTGGGCACCGTGATAGCGCACACCGTGATAGAGAGCAACGCAGAGCACTACACCCCCGAGGCACTCACAGGAGGGGAGGTCCCAACACAAGGCACCAGAGGCACCAGAGACACAAGATTGGAGACGCAAGATTGTCCGAGATTGGAGACGCAAGATTGGAGGCAACGTCTCCTTTTAGGGGCCGGAACAAGAGTCGCCGTTCCCGCAACACCCAACTGAGTCGCAGTCATAGGATTAGGTACGCCAATTCGCGCACAAGGTCTGACACCGTACCGGTTGTCCTGCCGAGATTCCATTGGGTCCGCAGGAGGACAACCGGAGCAACCTCCACCATTGGGGTTGCACAAAGAATTCTTCATTTCGAAAAAGAATTCTTCATGACGGACGTCTCATTGCGGTCGGCAACAACGCCCCACAAGACAATTCTCGAAAAAGGAGGAGCATATCGCCATTCCCAAGGAGGCTCCGAAGTCGGAGCAACGAGCACGCGCAACGGATGATTAATTCAAAGAAGTAAGTTATAACGAAGAACTTCGCGAGTAGAGGAACCCGGCAAGGAGGTCGCACCCGTCGTTGCTGGCGGAGAAGTAGTCACACCATTGGAGACAACAGCAACTCCCGGCCCAAATTCTCATCGGCCGGTCTTGCGGTTCTCGCTACAGCCCGGGTGGACCTGAATTGCATCATTTGACCTACGCAACGAAGTTAGAAAGTACGAAACTCATGATTGAGAAAGAAAAAATAAACAAAACCACAAGGGAAAAACGTAGACTCGTCAGCAGGCAGGAAAAATGAGTGTTTTGCAACACGAAATTGCAAGTTTTAAAGCAACACCAGCGATACCACCGAGATGAACAGACGCTTGTGATCGCAATTCAGAAACGATCTGGCTCCCTGATGACGCGTCATCGCTGTGACGGGAGAATGCCAAGGATCAACAGTCGAAAAGCGGGACAGAAAAAGCGTCACACCAAAAAGCGTGACACAAATCAGTGTTCGTTTTGGAATACCTGCGACCTCGAACCTGGTCTCAGTCTCTAAATAAAAAGAGCGTGAGCGCGAAAAGCGTGACAGTCGAAAAGCGGGACAGAAAAAAGCATCACGGTCATAAAGCGTGACACAAAAAAGCGGATTTTTGAAAGAAAGGGACAATCTAAAGATTTTCCCCCAATACCAATAAAACAGAAACTTGGACAGCTAACAGCGAACAGTGAACTGTCGTGTGAACACCGAACTGGAATTGATGAAGTAGTTTCCTTTCGAGCGTGAGTTACAGGTTTTTTAAATTTTATACAACGAAACTAGCGACGAAAAGAAAATCAGAACCCCCTCCTCACGATTTGCTGAGAATGGGGCAAGCTATGAGTTGCTGCGAAAGCGGCAGACGAGCGCGAGTGATGCATATTTTGCTCGACGACCCGAAGAAGGCGGAACAAATGAAAAAAGAGCTACTCTCAGCACCAAATTTCACCGAGAAGTTTTCAAAGCTTGCGAGTAGCAATAGCATATGCTTGTCGAAGGTGCACATTACCAATACGCCATATCGTGACGAACCCTTGCACTGGAACACAGGGTGCCTTCGAGTTCTGCGTTCAGTTGCTTTCTTTAGTGTCAACCGGTTCTTGCCGAGTCTGTGGATATGTTTCTTGCCAACGTTACAGATTCGCAGCTGTTTGAAATATAACCCAAGCATGTTGCCCTTTTTATGGACTTTCAAAACAGTTGCCGCATGTGCACAGCCCGCATGGTTACGGCTGCATAAACACATCTCATGTTGTATTTAATCCTTACCGATTGGCGTGATTTCTAGTGGCCTTAGCTCATTTTTGGGATCGTTCTGCTCCCATGGACGTTTGTGCACCACCTCTTCACACGCTTCCTCGCAACACCTCACAACGTTGTTTCTCGGTGTTGACAGCATGACGGAGGCAGCCTGGGGATAGTCCGTCCCGGAACTACTGCAGAGGAGTTCGATAAAGTTTGCTTTCAAGAGGAAACAGAACAGGTACCTATCCATGCCTATTGCCCCTACCAGGGACTCGAGTGCACTCTCAGAAGGGCTTAAAAATACTGTGATCGTCGTTCTCTCAGCGGTGTCAAGACAGGTTCCTGTGTCCTCGAATTCTCAGATCATAGGTTTTTACTAAGGACGATATAATCCGACATACCAGAACTCGACTGCCTCCAGGCGGCTTTGACTATTTCGGCATATACAGCGCGGCACAAGCAAGGGCGAATACTTTTAAGGGAAAAGTCGTTGACAGCGAAGCGTTGAAAGCAGACGGCAAGCTTTTGACAGCTTGAGTGCCTCGGGATATGCGCCAGCTTGTTTCTAGCTGCTCCTGCCTCAAGGCACACGACAGCTTGTTTGTGGCGGTTTGTGACCAGCAATGGTGATTGCAATAAGGCAGAAGACGGCTTATTTACAGTGGCGAATACCTCAAGGCAAACGACAGCTTGTTTTGGCGGTTAATACATATTCTATTTCTCAAAACTCTGCTAAAGATTGAGTGCAGCAGCGAGAAAAACGGGGCTGCCTGCTCCACATCGTAACTTGTAGACTTTCCAGAACCTCTGGTCCCCCGAAATGTTATTTTGAAAGTTTGTGCAGCGGCAGTTCGTTGGTAGAAACACCGCAAGCCCTTCGGTTCCCGGTTCCTTTCACTAAGTTGTAGAGTTGTCTACGCAGGTGCACGGGCCTGTCGAGACCGAGTTCGGTTATCACTTGATATATGTAGAGGAGAGATGGGAAGCATAGCCTATCTGTTCACGTGGGGCAACACCATACCCCTTTCGTTACCTTATCCTTCTGTTTTTTAAGAACTATAGGGTAAACTCTCTATGGTATGCATTTCACCAGGCACGATAGGGGGGTCCGGCTCTAAGGTAGCTGATTTGGTTGGTCGCCAATAGGGGGGGCAACCCTGTAAGGTAACGATTTGCCCGCGAGCGTATAGGTCCCCCGTCAATACGTTAGTCTCTGGTCCCCCGTCCCTACAGGTCCCCCCGTGCCAGTGTTAAGGACTTACCTTACCATTGGAGAAAGTGTCCCACCGCCAGTACTCCGCCAGTCGCCAGTCGAGTGCACTCACTCAACTTCCGAGTTCGTGAGATCGAGACAAAATAAGGGACCATCGCACGAAGCTTGAGTTCATACACTGTTCATACCAATAGACTTCTGAGAAATCCTGCAATTTTGCTCACGCACACAGGATGGCAAAATATTTTCCCGGTGAACGTTCGCGTATTGTCAGCAGCATGATACCATTTCTTTCAGCTTGCGAAGTTCCTTCCTGGGTCATATGGTTCGTGCTCATCATGTCTCTGCTCGCTGTTGTCGTGGGAGGGAAACGGGTGCGAGACCCTGTGCGGCGTAAGAAATTATTCGACTCTCTCCTATCATCAAATTCAGAACACGTGAAGTCAGATAAAGAGGATCCTTCGCACTTACGGCCCCAAACCCTATGATTTCTATGGTTGGGGGGCAATTTCAAGGGTATGTAGGGTGTTTTGTGGATCAGATGAGCACTTCAGACGATGAACGCTTCCGACTTTTCTAGGACTGTTCAATGATGAATATCGACATATAAGCCGCGCACCACGATATCGATATCGTGCGTGGACGTGCGTGAAACCGTTAGATCTATAACACTCCGTGTGAAACCATTAGATCCACTTACGGCCCCAAACCCTATGATTTCTGTGGTTGGGGGGCAATTTCAAGGGTATGTAGGGTGTTTTGTGGATCAGATGAGCACTTAAGACGATGAACGCTTCCGACTTTTCTAGGACTGTTCAATGATGAATATCGACATATAAGCCGCGCACCACGATCATATCGTGCGTGGACGTGCGTGAAACCGTTAGATCTGTAGCACTCCGTGAGAAACCGTTAGATATGAAACACTCCGTGAGAACAAACCGTTAGATCTGTAACACTCCGTGTGAAACCGTTAGATCCACTTACGGCCCCAAACCCTATGATTTCTATGGTTGGGGGGCAATTTCAAGGGTATGTAGGGTGTTTTGTGGATCAGATGAGCACTTAAGACGATGAACGCTTCCGACTTTTCTAGGACTGTTCAATGATGAATATCGACATATAAGCCGCGCACCACGATCGATATCGTGCGTGGACGTGCGTGAAACCGTTAGATCTGTAGCACGCCGTGAGAAACCGTTAGATATGAAACACTCCGTGAGAACAAACCGTTAGACCTATAACACTCCGTGTGAAACCGTTAGATCCACTTACGGCCCCAAACCCTATGATTTCTATGGTTTGGGGGCAATTTCAAGGGTATGTAGGGTGTTTTGTGGATCAGATGAGCACTTCAGACGATGAACGCTTCCGACTTTTCTAGGACTGTTCAATGATGAATATCGACATATAAGCCGCGCACCACGATCGATATCGTGCGTGGACTTGTGTGAAACCGTTAGATCGGTAACACTCCGTGAGAAACCGTTAGATCTATAACACTCCGTGAGAAATCGTTAGACCTATAACACTCCGTGCGAAACCGTTAGATCCACTTACGGCCCCAAACCCTATGATTTCTATGGTTGGGGGGCAATTTCAAGGGTATGTAGGGTGTTTTGTGAATCAGATGAGCACTTCAGACGATGAACGCTTCCGACTTTTCTAGGACTGTTCAATGATGAATATCGACATATAAGCCGCGCACCACGATCGATATTAGGGCTGGATAAGCGAGCCCTCAGTATATCATATAAAATAATAGTAAACGCTGTGTTATAGGACGGTAACACAGGCGTAAGATAATAGCGGGGATGAGTGCAGACTTATGTGAGAAGATGCTGCCTCTAGCACAACGCTAGCTCATCTAAATACCATATGTCTCCCATCGCATAGATGGTACCGCCATTGGGTTGTGAACCCGAGACATTGGTTGAACGACCAGTATCGTCAGAACGAATAATACGTTCGCCCCATAATACTGCGCATGCTTGTTCCGCACATGCTTGAAGCGAAGATGATTTCTTGTTTGTTACTTCAAGATGTATCTTGCTTTGCCATCTTCGAGTTCGACATACGAACTCTCGATGACAGGTGTCATTCAAGTCTTTCCTTGAATAATGACAGATGATGTGACTTATCATCTGACGACATGTACAGTCATAGTCGACCGTATTGACGACTGTCTGTCATTATAATATATGACATGACTCGACATGACATGACATGGTATGACATGTCTGACAGGTATGACACGTATGACATGTATGACACATATGTCATCGGTCATGACCCTGACAGATCTCCCCTCTTAAAAAAGTTGTGACCTCACAACGGGCATACCTTTGTATATGTCTTTGATGTCTTCGTTGTTGTTGCTTCTTGCTGGTACCAGTCTTCTTACACCGATTTGAGGCGTCCCTCATGGTGTTTTTAGGTTATTGGGGGGAACTGAGTCCACTTTAGTCCCTCACCTTACAGTTCTTAGGATGTAGCCCCCTTTGAATTGCGTATCGTATTTCAGAGTGACGTTTCAAGGTTCAATGAATTGCGTTTCGTGATACAGATTGACGTTGGATTACTGATTGATCCACACGTATCGTGCGTCAGAGTGACGATTCAAAGTATCCGATGTATACGTTACGGATTATTGCGCTAGCCGTCGTCGCTTTAGCGAACGATGATCCCACGATTTAACGATTTATAATCGCACGATTCTCGGCCTTATATATACAACTGATCGTTTGCTGTTCGTTTCCACAGTTGTTATATATTGTGCACCCAACCCTTCCTCCCCTCCTGAAGCTACTTTTGGAGGTTCATAGGCGGTCATGGGGAGCCCGATTTTGGGGCTTGTTTTAATGCAAACGGAGTGGCCCTGCTTAACGGAATTGGACTTATAATCCTCAACCGGTCTGCTCAACTCCTCAATGTTTTTGTCCAGTACGCACGCTTTGACGAACATCTATCGCGATGAGTGAGAATGGATTCGCCACGTACTTTAGTTATGTTTGTCAAGCACAACTTAGGATCACAACTCCGTCTACCTCAGTCGATGTCTCCGGTAGCTTCGGATGACTGGCCACAGAATCCGATGACAAACCACGGTCTTGGCAAAGGTAGCATTAGCAGTTTTTCACAGATATTGGTACCCGCATATGCGTATCTGTGTAAGGGTATGATTTATACAAGGCTCACTACACCTTAGCAAGGAAGGATCAATTCCTGCTCCTGTCATATCAATTTGATGCAGGGTAAAAAATGTTAGGGATATAACCCTGCAGTTCTCGGGTTGCAGCCCATTGCACCGAAGGTGGCAGTCTTTGGGATGCAGCCCTGCAGTTCTTGGGATGCAGCCCTGCAGTTCTTGGGATGCAGCCCTGATATATATGTGACCGATGGACGAAAACCTCTTGGGTACATGTTTCCACGGCCTGATTATTATTTGGTCGGCAATTATTGGCAAAAGTCATCGGCTATCAGCTTTTGACTCAGAAGCCACAATGTTATAGAAGCTGCGACCTATTGTGATCATATGCGGCAGTTATGCCTTCAGCATACGTAGACAATATGATTATGTGGAACTTATAATCCCACTTAAGTTGCATCATGATAAATTTATCCAGGTGTTAACAAGTGTTCAGGATTTGATAAGGGGTTGACGCCCCACAAGCTAAAGGTCACTGTCTCATAAGGCTCGCCTCAAGTGTGCGGCTTTGAGGATCAGTGTCCCAGCGAGGCACAGGCATGATGCTTCCTTGATCATGGTGGAGCTGGAAATGAGAATGCTCAAGATATCCGAAGACAGGAAGGCTTTTTGTTGGCCAGAGTTGCTGTCTAGATGCTTAACCTCGATGGGGTTGCATTCGGATACAAACTGTGCAACCATGCATGTGACTTATGCATTGGTGTATGACTTTGATGCATTGTCTCTTGCCATGAACCTGGAAGGAATGACGGCAAATAGCTAGAGTGGCGGATCTCACTCACTCGGCTTTGCTGTTATGGAATTCGATGCCTGATGGCACAACTGGCAATCCTTTGCTCAGATGCTTTACTCAAGACATTGGCAACAACTTGTGTGCCAGCTTCTCTAGATTTGGGGAGAAACCATGGATCAACAATTCATCAATCAAAACACATGTTACCAAGGTTGATTCAACGAATCCTTCAACTCTTGAATTTCGACAATCAGCATCTTAGGCTGTTGACGTCAAAGTGATGGTCGTAAGCTTACAATATAGCTTATTCACATTTGAAAAACCATCGTTTTTCTATGTCAGTGCCCTTCATATAATATGATAGAGCCGGAGAAATGTGCATCTATGATTTCTTCATAATGAACTTCATGTGTCAGTAAGTCAAATAAGACTTCATTTGATGTCTTCAGTCGGCATGATGTACCGTGTCATCAACTTTATGGCTGCTATATATATACAGATGCTGGAACTTTTGATTAGATTTTTAATCTTCCAAGCAAAATTACAATGATGTAAATCAATATGTGGCAAGCAGCTGTATGAAGAATGAATGAATCTATACTCCTTCCTCCCCCTTTTAAAAAGAGGTGCATCAAACCAATCAGATGGTGATGGAGAATGCTATTCAATCATTATGTTATGTGAAAATGGTTTGATAGAAAATCAGACGGAGATTACTCATCGAATGCTTTCGAGGTAACAATGTCAATATGAACATCGATTCTCTCTACGTCATACCGGCAATATGCCTGAAGTTTTTTGAATGTGGCAAATGCCAGATGATGTCAAATGCAGTCGTTGGGTTGCAGCCCACATACTTTGTCAGTTCAGGGTCACTATAGTGTGCCCAACTTAGACAATGGTTCTGGATAATGATTGTCATAATGAACAATGAAATCAGTGATGGTACCGAAGTTAACTTTGGTATCGAAGCTAATGGAGAGTCAATCAAGAAGTGTCTGTAATGACAACAACTTAGTACAAGCTGTATTTTCGTACTTGATGAATGGCTGGCATATCATTTCATTATGACTAGAACATGGCATTGTCTAGTGATATGTGTATCTTCTTCAGTACATGATCACTTATCTCAATGGTGCCCATTTTATTTTTGGGCTCACACTATTCAGAGACTTGTCATGGTAAGGAAGTATGAATGATAAATGTGTCATTTCAATCCGATAGAATTGTGACTTGTTGATGACTATAAAATTTCTGTCACTTTTCAGAATGAGGATGAATTGCGCTTGGAAACCATCTGTAGATTGCGGGTTCGAGTTCCGCCATGGCTTTTCCCAAGACTTCGTGGCCTAATGGACGAGGCAACAAATTTCTAAACATTCCAGAATGAGCTTTCAAAGAGTCTTTATTCCTCAATGAAGCATGCTTGTCTTATGTGCCAAAATGTTATGAAACCACAAGTATGGTGTCAATCTATATGTGGATGGTTTATACCATTGTATGCTATTCCACAAATAAATAGTGATGTCAGAATAAAACTTTGGACAATTGCAACTTAGTACAAACCCGAGTGCATTCAAGTCCATTTGTATGCTCAGAATCTGAATCTAATGTACTTTCTATATGCACAGGATAGAACATTTTTTCTATGCGATTCTGGATTCAGGAACTAGAGTCAATGTAAAACTCTTTTCCTATTTCAGACGATGAAACCTTTATTCCCTTAGGTGCAATACCTTGTCTTTAGGTGCAATACCTTATTGTAAGGAATAGTCATTTTCAATACAAGTTTCAATCGATTTTCTCAAATCTGTCACTTTTATGATGATCAGATTGGTCAACTTTACAGCATAACCACTTCCCCTCGCTGAAGGAGATGACTCTCATCATAGGGCGGTATATTGGCTGTTTTCATATGACAGAATGACACATGGAAAACATGGGTAACTCTTGGAGAATTTCGGGATAAACATCCTGAATTGGCTTTGCTTGATTGCTCTATGCCCGAGAATGACCGAAGATATTGCTTGCCATCTTTTAGCCATATGGCGTAGAGGCTGCTTAACAACGGTTGGGTCATAAGCTGGATAGCTATGTTAGCTATGTTGGAGGCTGAATAGCCATGATTGCACAGATTCTGTCCTCCATGATGAATAGACCTTTGAGATATGGTGTCCGATGAATCAATACTTTTGACAACAACTCAACCTTTAGGTATGATGAAGAGCTGATGATCTTTGTTGTACTGCAATTGTTTAATGTGCACTACTGAAATGCCTTGTGATATAATAATCTCACAGAATAGGCATTGCTCAATGGCGGTATGATCAGATATGTAATGATCCATGAAGACAAGATGGTTGGTATGGCTCATTCAGAAGGTATGATTATATCAAAAAGAGGTGCCAATACACGGATACATTTCAAGACATAAGGGCAATAGGCTTATTGTATAGCCTTCAAAGGCAGCTAGCATTTATGCTGCATTGGTCAGCTCAGTGGCTTTGACCTATCTAGGTGTTGTACTCAGTGAACAAGGCTACAATTCAAGCAATTGCAATATCTTTATGGCAGGAAAGATTGACCAGTAAATTAACAGGTTGAGCAACAGCTCCTCCAAATAGTTACTTCAAGTTAGAACAGCCTCCAAATGGGCAATATTCGAGTCTTATACTCTCAAGTCGCGCAGTTCATATTCTCTAATCGATCTGTCCCATGTCGGCTGGCATATCATCATCTGCCACCTATACAAATCCTAATCAGAGAATCTGCATTTGGACAATCCTAATCAAGACAGTTGATTTCATTGTCCCTTGCTGATCTTTGCTTTCTTCCTACGAGGAGCCACGTCAATCCCTTCTTCTTCATCACTGTCACTTCTTATGGAGTACTTCAATTGAGTTATATACTCATGTGTCCAACATCTCGGATATTTCCTAGGTTGCCTCTTCGTCTCTTCAGACACCCCAGCCTTATTCTCACCCATTGAAGTCAATCCAGTATCTGACCCATAAGGTTTCTTCGGTGGTGCATGAACAGTCTCCACCACAGAGGCTGGGGCATCCTCGGATATGGCCTCAGACTTCTGCTCGGTAATAGGCTGATCATCGGGCTGAACAGGTGAGGTCGGGGAGGTGCCCTTTGGTACCCGGTGAAGTTCACCCTTCTCATCCATGATCAATTGCAGTCCCATCCATGATCAATTGCAGTCCCAGTCTCTTCAACCTTCGAGCTTCGGCTTGTTCTTCAGCATCGTCAGCTACCAAGTCATCGAACTCGCTGACGTCATCCTCGGTGTCATCATATTCAGGCGAAGTTGGCTCCCATTTCGGACTGGCAGTGTCCATGTCATATATGACAACCGCGTCATCTTTGTCATCCGAATCTGGT
>LGRX02030676.1:0-21799 GCA_001247695.2 Cymbomonas tetramitiformis | reverse complement strand
GCCATGCAGCTTTGAGGCACCTCGCCGGGCTGCGGGGGCTGCACCTTGGTCATGCAGCCATCAGCCATGCAGCCATGAGGCACCTCGCCGGGCTGCGAAGGCTGCGCCTCGGCTGTGCAGCCATCAGCCATGCAGCTTTGAGGCACCTCGCCGGGCTGTGGAAGCTGTGCCTCAGCCATGCAGCCATGGGGCGCCTCGCTGGGTTGCGGAGGCTGCGCCTCGTCTGTGCAACCATCAGCCATGCAGCCATGAGGCACCTCGCCGGGCTGCGGGAGCTGCGCATCAACCATGCAGCCATGTGGTACCTCGCCGGGCTTCGGGGGCTGCGCTTCGGCCATGCAGCCATGGGGCGCCTTGCTGGGCTGCGGGGGTTGCGCCTCAGCCATGCCTCCACCAGCCATGCAGCTATGTCGCACCTCGCCGGGCTGCGGTGGCTGAGCTTCGGCCATGCAGCCATGGGGTGCCTCGCCGGGCTGCGGGGGCTGCGCCTCGGCTGTGCAGCCATCAGCCATGCAGCTTTGAGGCACCTCGCCGGGCTGTGGTGACTGCGCTTGGGCCATGCAGCCATCAGCCATGCAGCCATGGGGCACCTCGCCGGGCTGCGGAGCTTGCGCCTCGGCTATGCAGCCATCGGCCATGCAGCCATGGGGTGCCTCGCCGGGCTGCGGGGGCTGCGCCTCGGCTTTGCAGCCGTTAGCTATGCAGCTATGAGGCACCTCGCCGGGCTGCGGAGGCTGCGCCTTGGCCATGCAACCATCAGCCATGCAGCTTTGAGGCACCTCGCCGGGCTGCGGAGGCTGCGCCTCGGCCATGCTGCCATCAGCCATGCAGCCATGGGGCGCCTCGCTGGGCTGCGGAGGCTGCACCTCGGCTGTGCAGCCATGCGGCACCTCGCCGGGCTGCGGTGACTGCGCCTCGGCTATGCAGCCATCGGCCATGCAGCCATGGGGCACCTCGCTGGGCTGCGGGGGCTGCGCCTCCGCTTTGCAGCCATCAGCCATACAGCTATGCGGCACCTCGCCGGGCTGCAGTGACTGCGCTTGGGCCATGCAGCCATCAGCCATGCAGCCATGGGGCACCTCGCCGGGCTGCGGAGGCTGCGCCTCGGCTATGCAGCCTTCGGCCATGCAGCCATGGGGCACCTCGCCGGGCTGCGGTGACTGCACTTCGGCCATACAGCCATGGGGCGCCTCGCTGGGCTGCGGAGGCTGCGCCTCGGCTGTGCAGCCATGGGGCGCCTCGCCGGGCTGCGGAGGCTGCGCCTCGGCTGTGCCGAGCCATCAGCCATGCAGCTTTGAGGCACCTCGCCGGGCTGCGGTGACTGCGCTTGGGCCATGCCGCCATCAGCCATGCAGCCATGGGGCGCCTCGCTGGGCTGCGGAGCTTCGTTGCGCCTCGGCTGTGCAGCCATGGGGCGCCTCGCTGGGCTGCGGAGGCTGCGCCTTGGCTTTGCAGCCATCAGCCATACAGCTATGAGGCACCTCGCCGGGCTGTGCCTCAACCATGCAGCCATGGGGCACCTCGCCGGGCTGCGGAGGCTGCGCTGCTGCTGTTGTTGCCCTTGCTGCCGCTGCCGCCGCTGCTGTCGCCGGTGCTGCCGCACATAGTGCACGTCCAGCCAGCTCGCAGCAACTGCCCGCCTGCGCTAATGCTGCCGCACATAGTGCGCGCCCTGCCCGCTCGCAGCAACTGCCCGCCTGCGCTGGTGCTGCCGCACATGGTGCGCGCCCCGCCCGCTCGCAGCATCTGCCCGCCTGCGCTAGTACTGCCACACATGGTGTGCACCCCGCTCGCTCGCAGCAACTGCCCGCCTGCGCTGGTGCTGCCGCACATAGTGCGCGCTCCGCCCGCTCGCAACAACTGTCCGCTTGCGCCGGTACTGCCGCACATAGTGCGCGCCCTGCCCGCTCGCAGCAACTGCCCGCTTGCGCTAGTGCTGCCGCACATGGTGTGCACCCCGCCCGCTCGCAGCAATTGCCCGCCTGCGCTAGTGCTGCCGCACATAGTGCGCGCCCTGCCCGCTCGCAGCAACTGCCCGCTTGCGCTAGTGCTGCCGCACATGGTGTGCACCCCGCTCGCTCGCAGCAACTGCCCGCTTGCGCTAGTGCTGCCGCACATGGTGTGCACCCCGCTCGCTCGCAGCAACTGCCCGCCTGCGCTAGTGCTGCCGCACATGGTGCTCGCCCCGCCCGCTCGCAGCAACTGCCCGCCTGCACTAGTGCTGCCGCACATAGTGCGCGCCCTGCCCGCTCGCAGCAACTGCCGCCCGCCTGCGCTGGTGCTGCCGCACATAGTGCGCGCCCCGCCCGCTCGCCGCAACTACCCGCCTGCGCTAGTGCTGCCGCACATAGTGCACCTCCAGTCAGCTCGCAGCAATTGCCCGCCTGCGCTGGCGCTGCCGCACATAGCGCGCGCCCCGCCCGCTCGCAGCAATTGCCCGCCTGCGCTAGTACAGCCACACATGGTGCGCACCCCGCCCGCTCGCAGCAACTGCTCGCCTGCGCTACAGTAGTGCTGCCGCACATAGTGCGCGCCCTACCCGCTCGCAGCAACTGCCCGCTCGCGCTAGTGCTGCCGCACATGGTGTGCACCCCGCTCGCTCGCAGCAACTGCCCGCTCGCGCTAGTGCTGCCGCACATGGTGCACGCCCCGCCCGCTCGCAGCAACTGCCCGCCTGCGCTAGTGCTGCCGCACATAGTGCGCGTTGGGCAGCCGGGGCAGCGGTCGCACATAGTGCGCGTTGGGCAGCCGGGGCAGCGGCCGCACGTAGTGCGCGCTGGGCTGCCGGGGCAGCGGCCGCACGTAGTGCGCGCTGGGCAGCCGGGCCAGCGGCCGCACGTGGTACGCGCTGGGCGGCCGAGGCAGCGGCCGCACATAATGCGCGCTGGGCAGTCGGGGTAGCGGCCACGCGTAATACGCGTTGGGTGTCCGAGGCAGCGGCCACACATATTGCGCGCTGAGCTGCCAGGGCAGCAGCCGCACATATTGCGCGTTGGACCGCCGGAGCGGCGGTCACATATAATGCACGTTGGGCCGCCGGGACAGCAGTTGCATATAATGCACTTTGGGCCGCCGGGACAGCGGTCGCACATATTGCGCGCTGGGCCGCCGGGGCAGCAGCCGCACATAATGCGCGTTGGACCGCCGGAGCAGCGGTCACATATAATGCACATTGGGCAGCCGGGGCAACGGTCGCACATAGTGCGCGTTGGGCAGCCGGGGCAGCGGCCGCACGTAGTACGCGCTGGGCTGCCGGGGCAGCGGTCGCACATATTGCGCTGGGCTGCCGGGACAGCGGTCGCACATATTGCGCGCTGAGCCGCCGGGGCAGCAGCCGCACATATTGCACATTGGGCAGCCGGGGCAGCGGTCGCACATATTGCGCGCTGGGCTGCCGGGACAGCGGTCGCACATATTGCGCGCTGAGCTGCCGGGGCAGCAGCCGCACATATTGCGTGCTGAGCTGCCGGGGCAGCAGCCGCACATAATGCGCGTTTGACCGCCGGAGCGGCGGTCACGTATAATGCACGTTGGGCCGCCGGGACAGCGGTTGCATATAATGCACTTTGGGCCGCCGGGACAGCGGTCGCACATATTGCGCGCTGGGCCGCCGGGGCAGCAGCCGCACATATTGTGCGCTGAGCTGCCGGGGCAGCAGCCGCACATAATGCGCGTTGGACCGCCGGAGCAGCGGTCACATATAATGCACGATGGACCGCCGGGCTGTCATCAATTCCCTCATCGCAATTATATTTATCGAAGTTGTGCTGCCAACAATACAGCACACAGCCTTATCATAATGCTCCGCTGCGTCGGTATCGTGATAAAGACGTGATGACGTATTATACTCGATTTCATCGCTGCCGATGATTAATACATCATCAAGAGGCGGCCCTGGAGGTGGTGAAGGTGTTGTGCCGATAATGATACCATGCCGATGTTCATCAGAACAAGACGATGACGATTCGGTATTGACAATATTCACAATTACACCACCGGTTGCAAGATAGTCGGCTGCGCAATAATCTGCTGTGCAATTATCATCCGGACCATCATCACGCGTCGCTGGCAAGGTTGTCGATGATTGAACTTCAGTGTGTGTGTGCGCACACATATTGATGATACACCGATCATGCATACTGTCGTCGGCTACGCAATAATAATCAGATGTTCCGCCAAGGGATGATGACGATTCATCATTGTCAATATCCTCGCATGCCGAGTCGTGATTACCCATTATACCTGAAGGCGGAGGTGGCTCCGGAGGTGGTGATTCTGCATGATCATTGCTGATCATCACTTCTCCCCCTCCCTCAAGGTGATCGAGATGCGGCGAGATCGGCGCCTGATCATCATCATCATCATCATCAGCAGCAGCAGCAGCTGTTATTGCTAACGTGTCGTACGACAATGAGCACGCGGAATGCTGCATTCCTCCAGCAACGTTAGCATCGGCAGCAATCTCAGCGTCGCAACTCCAGAAGTCATCCTCCTCCTCTGGGTCCGGTGACTCCTCAACCGCATCCACCGCAGCCCAGAAGGCATCGGCATCCATAGCCAATGACTCGGATGGAGTTACGGATAATAGCGTCACTCTTCTAGGCGACGCCGCGATATCCGGAGCGGAAATACGTGCTGCTGCTGGATCATCGGGCGAAGACACACACTGAGTCGATGACATTTCAGAGCTGCCATCACGTATCGGCAGCGTCTGCTGCTGTCGTAACCGCTGGTGATGTCGTATGGCGATCCGATGCTGGCGACGATGCTTGGCGTTCAACCACCGCGTGTACCCAGCCAACTCCTCCGTCTGCTGCCGATGCAGTCGTTGACACCGTCGCTTGGCGATAAGTTGTTGGCGCCGATGCTTGGCGGCCAAACACCGCGTGTACGCAGCCAACTCCTCCGTTTGCTGCCGATGCAGTCGTTGACACCGTCGCTTGGCGATAAGTTGTTGGCGCCGATGCTTGGCGGCCAGCCACCGCGAGTACTCAGCACGCGGAATCCGTACGTCCACGCGCGCATGACGCCACAACAATGTATTATACGACATCTCAAGCCGACAAGAGCCAACGCCCAGCGGACATGACGACATGTGATGGAGCTGAAGCACGGGCAACAGAGGCGAATAGAAGTCGTACAACCCAATACACGCACAATCGTGCGACAAAACTCGTTCCAAGGTGCACAAGTCATGCGGCTGCAGCATACACGGTTGCATAGGGCGCTGCGCGTACGCGCACCAATTTACGTACTGAGCATGGGTCGCCAGTCGACGGTCGATCATGCCGTGCAATACATGCGCCTCCAGTCGTGCAACAGCACTCGAATACTCTCCCACAGTGGACGCTAATAAAATCGAGAATGGCACGCAGTTCATCGATTATACCGATTGACGACGTGTAGATATTCGTTCGCAATATTCGACAATATTCGCAGCCTTGACGAAAGGCGGACGCGACCAACGCGTTTTTAACGTCGACGTCTTCAGAATCTTCGCGGGTTTCCGTGGAAAGCCCTCCCGGAACTTACGTACCGGCAATTGTTGTTCACCCGCTACTGCCGGCACAGACAGGCCGCGTCTAACGCAACCACGCTGATACCAGTTGTTCGGGGTGTGAGGACTGAACCAGTCTCTCAGGTATGTAAGCAAATGTTCACTTACAGGTAATATGATGCCATGATCATAGGATGTACAGACAGTACATGGATAATATCGGATACGGATCTTTTTAATTACTCTTTTGGTCAAGTTGCCTAACAGCCACAGAGGTGGCTGCCATGTACGACAAATTTAAACTCAACCCCGAGAGCTTGCACATACAGCTCTCTACTTAAGGTAACTCGTCCTTACCATGCCACTTCATGTGTTCAGTCATTTGCTGACTCTGCAACAACCAATCAGCTGGGATCTGTCATCAGTACTTAAATGTTTCTGACTGTCACCTCCCAAGTCTCTCATTTGAATACTCACAGATCTGCTGATGTGACTGTATAACTGAGGTCCTCCTCGATTCCCTCCAGTTATGTTCGACTGATCGAATCCTAAATGGTTTCCCACCAATTCTCTCAAGTCTGATCTGCTGTAGGTGCAGATATTCAAATGTCACATTTGAGTCAGTCACTTCTGTCGGTCACCTTTGTCAATTCTGCCAGTCACCTGTGTCATTCGGTCATGCTGGTGACTGTCATCATTTCCGGTTGGTGACTGTCATCGTTGCTGTCACTCGTCATTCTGACACGCCTGTCTCTCGTACTGACTCGTGATGTACCCTAGTACAGTTTCGGTGCAGGGGTCTGTGGCAGAAGATGCAGTCGTCGTTGGGCCCGCCGATGTTGTCGCTGCACACGTTGGTCGCAGTGCGGGGCGTGGCTGCCGCGGGCTCCGTGTTGAAGGAGGATGCCGACGCCGGGCGTGTGAGCTGCCCTGGAAGGAGCTTTCGTCCAGCGGGGTTGAGGCCGGATGGGTCAAAGTTGCTGTCCGCGGGCCGCGGAGCTGGCAAGCGGGGGCGAGGGCTGTCGCTCCTGGTGGTGGAGGTGCGTGGGGGGATCAGCGGCGGGGCTGGCAGTCCGAAGTTGTGCTTGTTCTGACCGGTGATTAGCATTTTGCCAAGGTGGACTTGGTGGGCCCTTCCGCGTACGCCCCCACGTACTGGATCAGGTTCTCCTGCTCGAGGTTCGCCTTCATGATCTTCGTTTCCATGCTCTTCAGCTTGGTGTGCACGTCCTGCGCGACGTCGGTCACCTCGGCGAGCGTGTACTCTTCGGTGACGTTCATGGCCTTGCTGAATCGCTCTCGGACGATGCCTGCGAGGTGCTCGGGCAAAGCTTGAAGCATAAACAGGCCTGCCGTCTGAAGGTTGATCACCTTTTGCGTGGAATCGTGGGGCAAGTTGACTCGCTCCATGAGTCCCACCAGACGGTCCCTGAGGGCGTTCGGGTCCTCGCCGGCCAGCATCTGCAAGTTTTTGATCTCGTCCTGGGCGGCCTCGGCTGACAGGTCAGCGCACTTCAGCCTCAGCAGGAAGAAGAGAACGCGCCACGCGGCGTCCCAGTCGATGACCTGGCCGGTCAGCACCTGGAAGTGGTCTTCGCGGGGGAATGTTATGGGCTCGCACATGTACCCGGTCTGCGGGGGGTACGTCTCGGTCTCCTCCAGAATCAGCTGAGGCAACGTCTTGCTTGCTTGCGCTGTTGGGCGTCAGCACGAATCGACTGACGACGCGGGTGGCGGCTTCCGTGCTGTTGAAGATGGCGGGCAGGGAGCCGAATAGTGTGCCGTTGAGTTTGTTGACTTCGTCGCGCGTGAGTTCCTCGTCGCGGTTCGCGTTCTTTTCGAAGACGAGGTTGCTGAGGAAGGCGCTGAGCTCGTTGGCCAGAGCGGTGAAGTCGCTGTTGGACATGTTGTCCTTGGTGACGACTGGTAGTGATTTTGGTTTGGAGGTCATGTTGGTGGTTTGACGCCTGCACACGCCGACCTCACCCCTTAAGTAGGGTACGTGCGGAATGGCAGTTCCACTGTCGCGTGGTTGTCTGTGCTGACTGCTGTCACCCAATCAAAATCCTGAAATTTTCAGGAGTGGTTGCGTCCCACTGGATGTGATACGCGCTGCTGCTGGCCACTGTACGTGATCGAATCCTGAAATCTTCAGGAGCGGTTGTGTCCCACTGGATGTGGTACACGCTGCTGCTGGCCACTGTACGGGGTCGAATGGGAGGGGAAAGGCTAGCTTCTTTCCGCTGCTGCTGGCCACTTCATGTGGTCGAATCCTGAAATTTTCAGGAGCGGTTGCGTTCTACTGGACGTGGTACGCGCTGCTGCTGCTGGCCACTACACGTGGTCGAATCCTGAAATTTTCAGGAGCGGTTGCGTCCCACTGGATGTGGTACACGCTGCTGCTGGCCACTGTACGCGGCTGGAATGGGAGGGTGGACGGGTTGTGAGGCAAGGCGCGTGAGACTATGCTGCTGCCGCGCGTCGCTGCTGCCACAAGGGTGTTAAAAATTCTGCAATGCCCAGGTTACGGGGCGAAGGGCGAAGTGTTCCGTGATGCGGGTCTGGCGGAGTCGTGAGGGACGTCGGCAGAGCGGGCACGATTCGTTGTGCGTCAACCATGTGGACAGGCAGCGCGAGTGACAAATACGCCGTTCCTTCAGGCAGGGACACCGCAAGGCGGCGTGGGACGCGCAGTGTTGCCACACGGGGACAGGCGCCATGCAGATGATGCACTCGCTCAAGCAGGGCGCGGGGATTCGCCAGCAGCGGATGCGACGAAACAATTCGTTGATGCGGCGCTGGTTGGTCATGCTACTCCGAAGCGGCGCGCGGCGTGAACGCCCAGTGGGAACGGCTGGGCCACCCCGTGCTCGCAGCGGGGTGGGAGTCAGCGGAGAACTCAGAGTGAACAAGGCTACAATTCAAGCAATTGCAATATCTTTATGGCAGGAAAGATTGACCAGTAAATTAACAGGTTGAGCAACAGCTCCTCCAAATAGTAACTTCAAGTTAGAACAGCCTCCAGTGGGCAAGAATTCAAGTCTTATACTTTCAAGGCGCGCAGTTCATATCTCTAATCGATCTGTTCCATGTCGGCTGGCATATCATCATCTGCCACCTATACAAATCCTAATCAGAGAATCTGCATTTGGACAATCCTAATCAAGACAGTTGATTTCATTGTCTCTTGCTGGTCTTTGCCTTCTTCCTACGAGGAGCCACGTCATGCACTTCTTCGTCATCACTGTCACTGCCCAGGGTACATTTCAAATGAGCTATGTACTCAGCTGTCCAACAGGCAGGATATTTCATGGGTTGCCTCTTCGTCTCTTCGGACACCCCAGCATTATTTTCACCCATTGAAGTCAATCCAGTATCTGGCCCAGATGGTTCATTCGGTTGTACTTGAACAGTCTCCACCACAGAGGCTGGAGCATCCTCAGATATGGCCTCAGACTTCTGCTCGGTGATAGGCTGATCCTATGGCTGAACGGGTGAGGTCGGGGAGGTGCCCTTTGGCACCCAGATAAGTTCACCCTTATCATCCATGATCAACTGCAGTCCCAGTCTCTTCAACTTTCGAGCTTCAGCTTGTTCTTCAGCATCGTCAGCTACCAAGTCATCGAACTCGCTGACGTCATCCTCGGTGTCATCATATTCAGGTGAGGCAGGCTCCCATTTCGGACTGGCAGTATCCATGTCAGGCTTACTGTCTGTGACACCCGCGTCATCATGGTCATCCGAATCTGGTAGCTTCTCCTTACTCCAGGTCACAGCACCTGCACCCGAATCGTCACTGTTCGTAGGCGTCGATTGGAAAGACTTACGCCCAGTGTATGTAATTCCGCGATACTCATTATCGTCCTTCGCCCAGTTCGCATTACTGAGTGGTAATGAAAAATAGGGCGCTACCGGCCCCTTCACTAGAGTGGCGTCTTCCAGAAACCAGCCACTGCCCCTGTTACGCTCCCAGCGGCGTAGCGCTCCAGAAGGGTGGACGATAATATGCTGCCAGCTATAATCGAGCCCAGGCTTTCGCTCCCCATAGTACGAAGTCAATGGCTCGGGAGTCCCCTTCCGAGCCCATTGCCATTTCACTGCCCCAGTACGCGTAAATACAATATGCCAATCGAATGGCTTGGCATGGCCAGTGTTCCCTGGCACACAGAGAGGTATTTCAAAATCAACGGAAAGCGGAAGGTTCAGAGTTCTCAGCAGACCCTTGGAATATGCCCTACTCTGAGAGTTTTGAAAGTGTGCAGGGTTGGCTGTGCATCCCCAAAAGCCCTGACTGGCAACCTGACGAAAAGGTGCCTGGTCAGTGGGGAATCCTCAAAAAAGAAAAGCAGCACGGAGTGGCTCAAGCTCGAAAACTTCCAGCCCTCCTGGGCAGACTGGAGGAGCTTGACTTCACAGCGAAGACCGAGTGGACCGGTGGGCTCGACTTCTTGGGAGGCCAAGGGTCAGCAGGCAGCGGAGACCAGATTCACAGCTCGCTCGGGCTGACTGAAACGGTTAAATTCAGCACCCGAGTTGGGCCAACCAGCCCAAGTGGGGATGACCAAAACAAGAAACTGCAGCCGGCACTGACGTCACAGGGGTCGGCTCAGGCCACGTCGGCAGAAGTAACCAGTCGGACGGTATTCGAGGATTCATGCTGTTCAGGCAGAGGTCTAGCGTGGCGAATCCACTCGGCAGTCATATGGCCAGAGAGCGTGTGAATGCACACTCAAGAACAGCAAAAATAAGCCCGGAAAGGGGAACGGTCGTCTCGCTGACTTCTGGAAGGTCGTCAAAAGTGTTGAGTTGGGACGTCGTCGTGAGGAGCCAAGCTTAGCCGAGCGTGCTGAATTTCAGTGTTTGTGCCGAATTCAGAATAGTTAAAATAAAAGGAAAGTTGCTGGCTGTCTCGGCGTCGCCGTACGCCTTCTCAACACTCTCAGGATGGGAATTCGCAGGAGTGCGAAATACCGCGCCTCACCTGAGAATTCCCTCGAGAACTTGGCTAAGAAAAGCGGTCGTAAACGACGAAGACGGCGTCTTCGTATGGACACGGAGAAGAAAGGCAGCAGTGGCGTTAGTGAACGAAGTTAACGCGGAGCTGCGGCACGCACACATACCGCAAACGCACGCGCATACACATGAATTCAGGGTACACTTTTGCGCGCCTGTGTTTTGCCGCGAGGTGAATTCAAACGTGCTCCGGGCTCCTCGTAGGCACAGCGGGGTCCTGCACGTCTGCCCGTTCCTTGCGAGAAAACATGTAAAGCTCTCACATAACGTACGGCGCCTCGGGCTTACCTCGACTGCGTGGAGCTGCGGCCTTCAGAACAGGGTAGATATCTTCCGCGGAGGTGACTCGCCCCGCATTGGGAATTTACTTCGGCCACATTTCGGCCCGTCTCGGCCCGAACCCAAAATTGCCCTATTTTAATTTTTAAGTATGACAATTTGTCAAAAATCGATAAAATTTCGGAAATTTATCGATTTTCCCCTCAGTGCGACTCGGCCCATCCGCAACTTTTCCTTCGGCCCGCCTTCGGCCCGGGCCTCCGTGACACGGCCCCGGGCCGGCCAATCCCAGGAAGATATCCTCCCTGCTTCAGAACTGTGGATTCGCCTTCGGTTGCGCGGGTGTGAATCTACGCCTAAGCGTTGTAGCGGAGCGAGCGCGGTTGCGAATTTGGATTCGCGGAACTTACGCTATGCGTTTCGTGCGGAACTCGTACCGAGCAAACTGTCCCTGACTGATTCAAGTGGGCGCTTTGTGCGTCTAGATTCGCAAAGTCACTGTAAATTCAGTGACGGAAAATATATTCAATACAAATTTACGCACGGCCAAGATGATTTTGAAAGGTTCAGAGTTCTCAGCAGACTGTTTGAAAATGTCTCTATTCCTCTTAAGAAACTAATTTCCTACAGCTGCAGCGAGGTCTTTGGTGACCTTTCGGTTCGCGATGTTTCGCCTTCTCCAATCGGCGGTCTGTTCCCACATTTGAACTGTCGCCAAATGCTACATTCCGTTGGCGACTCTTGAGGTGCCACATTTTGAAGCTAGCTGCTGTTGTGACGCGATGTCACATGTGGTGCGTCAGTGGCGAGTCGTTGTGCACTCCCGCGCTCGGGGCGCTGCGCGGCGCTTCGCGTCGCTCTTGTCGGTGTTGCTGGCGCCAGCTGCGATCCGGTGCGGCGAACCGGAGATCTTGTCCACGTGGCGCGGCTGAGATGCTGTGGTGCCTGTGATGTTTCTCGATCTTCGCGAGGCCGTGGATGGGCTCGGCCCGGTCCGGCGGGCTTCGTGTGACATCCGGTGGAGCGTCATCCTGTTTTGCGAGAACGTGAGCGTTCTGAGAGAAAAGCATTTTGATGAACAGGAGCTGGGTCCGAGTGAACATAACTCGGGTTTGGAGTTGCCGTCGTACGTGATGACGTGGCTGTCGTGCTGCTGAATAACTGACTGTGGTGTTTTGGGGTAACGTCGCGGCTGATACGCTGCGGGTGGCGTCTGTGGTTGCTGTGCTGAGGTGCTGTTGTCGTGACGGGTCGTACTGTCGTGCTTCGGGTGTTGACGTGTTATGGTACGCGTGAAAAGTGCCATCGGGCGAATAACTGATAGTGAGGAAGGGGGGTTTCTGAGGGGCGTTGTAGCAGTCGGGAGGTGTCAGTGAGGCCCGCACTCGTAAGGGGATGAGTCCGTGAGGCTCGCACTCGTAAGGGAAGCAGTCAGCGAGGCCCGCACTCGTGAGAGGCGCGGTCATTGAGGCCCGCACTCGTGAGAGGGGAAGGAGTCAATGAGGCCCGCACTCGTGTGTGTGCTGTGGCAAACTGGGGCGCAAGCTAGGTGTATGCCGGCATGTGCGTTCCTTGGGCCGTGCTGAAGCGAGGTTTATATCTGAAGGGTGACTGGCTGACGGGGACGTGTTTGTGGTGGGCTGGCCTGGGAGCGCTGGTGGTGCCTGAGTACGAAAGCGGGGCGATGGCGTGACAGAGTGGGAAATAATGGTATAACTGTGGTGGGGAAGCGGGTATAATTGCCAAGGGGGATTTTGAGGGCGTGGCCGCGTGGGGAGTTGATGGTATAACTGAGTGAGCGAGAACGGGGTTAGCCGACTGGGGAAAAAATGGTGCTGCTGAGTGGGAAAAAACGGTGATAACTGAGCGGGAAAGTGGGTATAATTGCCTGGGGGGTGACAGGGATGTGACGGAGCTGGGACAGCGGGGGGAAACCCTGTGGGTTGCAAAGGGGAAATTTAAATTTTAAGTATGGTGATAATGCAAAAATCGCATGATTTTGCATAAATTCTGCTATTTTCATATTAAACTTCACGGCCCGCACACATACATCCCATCGGCCCGCATTCGGCCCGGAGTGGTGAGCTACGGCCCCGGGCCGGCCCGCCACGGTAAGCAATATACCCTGATGGAGCTCGGTAAACTCCCTCATCGGCAGACTTTCCAGTTCCTTTCAAGATTTCGGGAGAGTTAATTTCGATAATCCGTGCAACGGTAGGGTAGTGAAAGTCTACGAGACCATGATCCGGAATGAACAACTGCAAGCAAGAATCACTCTGAATCAAGCATCTCCCCTTTTCAGCCATACAATTGACCAACTCCTTCTTTTCATGAATTCCGAGGCGGGTAAAGCAGTTACGTTCCAGGATTGGATCCAATTATTCCTCGCCTCATCCTCAGGACCAAGGCACTCATCCTCATGGACCTTTATGCTCTGAAGAGACCGACTGAGCTTGGGGCTACCAGGGTGGAGGGGATCATCAGGTTCCCAGATAACTCTGGTTTCCTCTTTAACTATCAATGGGGCAAAACCCTTCGGGCGGGCGATACTCATGTGTTCGGCATCAGGAGACTGCAGGATAAATCCAAGTGCCCCATCTTTGCGTTGGAAGATTACCTCAAAGTTATGAAACTGCTAAAGTTAACTAATAGATAGTTTGAAACACATATAGGGTAGAATATTCTATATATCCGTGTTTTAATACTATCGCTGTACGCAAAAATATGAGGCTCAAACGGTGATAATATGTCTGTAAAGATATAACATATGAGAGTCTGAGAGTCTAAGTAGCTTATGCTACGTGCGCTGTGTAAGTCTGTACGAGTACGGCTACGGTGATGCTCGAGTACTCTAACACGTGGCTCGCAGTCACTATCGCTGTGACTCGCGGTCTCTGTCGCTATGACTCGCGGTCTCGAGCCGAATAATAATGCAGTCATCTGTCACATGCATCGAGGAATGTCATACAGGGGGCAGTACGGTATATCTAGTCCCCCGTGACACCACCACATTCTGTGGATGTGTGTGGCAGTGGCATGGTAATGTAAGACAAGCAATATAATATACTCGGAGACGGAGCAAGCATAACATAGCATATCAGGCATTTGCATTGGCAAGAACTGGTCCTATTGGTGCCTCCGGGTCTTTAGAAATAGACATGCTCGCAGAGGCCCACCTTCCCTCGCCTCGGGTCACCCTATCAAGTTCTGCCGCTGCAGTGATGCTAGGACAATCTCATCCTGTCGTTGCTGTTGTTGTAGTTGTTGCTGCTGGGCATGCAGCTTCTGTGCTTCAGCTGCTCGTAGCTTCTCATCCAGCTTAACACGCCGGTCCTTAATATCCAAGAGGCGGGCAGTGAACTTGTCAATAATGGGAACCCCGTGTTTGGTGATAGGAAGGGCTTTTGTGAAAATGTCAGCCTGATTGTCATCAGTCGGAATCCAGACCGGTGTAAACTTCCTGAGGGGCCCCTGACACCAGTTCCTAACCGCGTGGTACCGAACCGCAATGTGTTTGAGCTTAGAAGAGAGTGCCCGCTGAGTGACCAAAGTCTGAACTGCTGAGTTATCTACATTGATGGTGATGGGCTCAGCTGAGGGAAAGAACTCTGTCAGTGTGTTGTAGATGGCCAGGGCGGAGGTGCAGGCTTCTGACATGGCAACATACTCTGCCTCTGTAGAGTGAAGGGCAGTGCATGACTTCTGCTTCTTTGACCACCAGTCAATGAGCATACCGTGAAAGTAGAGACAGTAGCCGGAAACTGAGTTCCGTGTGGCAGTGTCTCCTGCATGGTCTGAGTCACAGAACGCGGTGAGCTGGGGTGCTGCAGAGTCAATAGTCATACCAAGTGTGTACTCTCTGGTGGAATAGGCATAGTGAAGGATCCGCTTGGCAGCGGTGAGGGCTTCAACTGTGGGCTGGTGGCAGAACTGAGCCAGATATGTGACGTGGTAATATATGCCAGGTCTGACTGTCCTGGCTAACCAGAGCAGAGAGTAGATCAAGGATCTGAGGGGTGTCTCAATGGACCTGTCAATGGTATCAGGTGGGGGAATGGGGAGGGAGAGACCCTCTGCCATCGGTGATCGAGGTGGCTGCTTATCCGTGGCTATGCTGAACTTAGCACACAGATCTGTGATGCTTCGCTCGTGTGAAAGCTCAATCCTGGTCGGGTATGACTCTCCTGTAGGAAGTGTCTCGGTCTGAACATCAACTCTGAGCTGGAGGAACTGGTTGAGGACACCAGAGTAGGTGGCCTGGAATGTGGACATGATGTCAGTGTGAAAGCGGGCTCTGGACAGCTCATCGGCACAAGCCACAATGAAGTCATCAACGTAGATGAGGACTATGAAGAGCTGTGTGTCAATCCAGCCGATGTATAGGCACTCGTCATATGTGGACCTGCTGAGTGTAGGGTAGCGGTTCGTCATGAATCTGTGTGCGGTTTCTGACCAGAGTCTGCCTGAGGTCCGATGTCCGTAGAGTGCCTTCTTCATATAGGCACCTACATATCCTAGGGGATGGATGTACCCCTTCGGAAACCTGACATAGTACCGCTCATCCACAGGTATTAGAGCCTGGAGGAAAGCCTGAGAGACATCATAATGGTATGGCATGAGTCTGTGTGTCAGGCAGAGCGCTAGTAGGAGTCTGAAGGTGGTGAGCTGAGGTGTAGGGGCAAAGGTCTCCGCCTCCTCATAGAAGGTGCGGTCCATGTCTCCTCTGGTGGTGCATCTGGCCTTGAACTTGTCAAGGGAGCCGTCTGTCAGCTTCTTGAGCTTAAAGACAAACTTACTGGGGAGGACGGTGGAGCCTGGGGGGAAGGCGGTGACTGGATCGGCCCTGTCTGGCTGAAGTATGCCGTCAATCTCTGACTGAATGGCTTTGTGCCACTGTCTCCAATTAGGGCTGAGCCGAGCCTGTCTGTATGTGGCAGGGTCTGGCTCGTCCATGAAGGCATCACTCGGGAAGTCTGCGGGGTCCGAGTCTGCGTCCCTGAGGGCAAGGAGCATGGCCTTCTGGTCTGGGGAGATGATGACAGCATCGGTGTCTGCATACTGGGTGGAGTGTGAGTCAGCAGAGTCGAAGTACACCTGGTATCTGTGCTGGACCTGAGGCTTATGGTCTACAGACACGATGACTGCAGGGTGATACTTCTGTCGGTCAGCTGGCTTAGCCGAGCACATAGCAAAACACGGGTAAAAGACATTAGGTGCCCCATGTTTGTGTCGGTGCTTGAGAAAGCTGATGAGAGTGGCATAGTGGCTTTTGGCCAGCTGGAGATAGTGTATGAGCTTTACCCAGACTGGATGTCTGAGTTTAGCACACTGGACCTTGACATAGGCAAAGGTCTCTGACTCGTGGGTGCTGCATGCAAGCTCGAGGATGTCGGGGGAGGAGAGGGCTGTGGGGCGTCGGATGGGGTACAGCTTCTTTGTGAAGATAGCTGTGGAGGCGGGATCAACCAGAGTGTTGTGTGTGTTGGCAAGTGTCTTAGCCATGAGAGCAGGGTCAGTGACAAACGTAGGCCTAGAGAGAGCCTTGAGTTTTCCTTTCACTGTGTCAAGGCATAGATAGTTGCCTGGTGTGAGATTCCCGACATAGCGGTAGGGCTTGCTCTTAGGCTGTAGCTTAGCCGAAGTGTCAGCTTTAGCTCCTGCCTTAGAGCGCTGTGCGGGGTCCTGCCAGACATTGCACTCGGACCAGAAGGGCCGGAGCTCGGTGTAGTCGAAGTGACGGCCGGTGTATCTGAGGTGAGGTGTGTCCATTCCAATGTGCCTGTTAGGCATAACATTGAGGATTGTGTTAATGGCATGGAGTGCAGCAAGAGGCCATGTGTACAGCGGGGCATCATATGTGCGCATGGTGCTGTTCATGATCTTCTGCATGTCTCTCCAGAGCACCTCAATCTGAGCCTGGAACTCGTGCATGTATGGCGGACCGGTCTCATGACGCATGCGGTACTGTCGGAGGAGTGTCTTCATCTCCTCCGATGTGTACTCTGTGGCACAGTCTGTGTGGAAAGTGATGGTCTCTGGTGTGAAGCCGTGGGACTGAATGTCATCAAGGACAGTCTGGAGGTGGAAGTGTTGGCCTCCCTTAGAAGGTGAGGCATATCCGAAGGCCTTTTTAGTGACGGGGCACTTAAAGGCACTGATGAAGACTGACTCGTCGTAGCCAGGGGGTTTGCATGGGCCCCAAATGTCAGCAAATATGTGCTGAAATGGCTTGGACTGTTCCCATTTGACAGGCCGGTGGTTGGCTGGCAAAGCCGGAGGTGGTCTGCGGTTGGCTCTGTCAAATACATTAAAGGGTCCTGGGCGCTTGGCATTCCAGGTGTTGCAATGAGCACACCCGCAGCCTGACAGGATAGTCCTGAGTGTCTTCATGGAGAGGTGTCGTCTGGGCACTGCAAACTGAAGCCCCTGTGAGAAGAGGTGAGCAATGTACTGGTGTGAGTAGTGGCCCAGACAGGCATGGAGGTACTGATGAGGGTCAATCCTGGGGACTGTGGTGGCATCCTTGAAAAGGATGATGGTGTCGAACGGAGCCCCCTGGATGAAGACACGGTCAGCACCGCCCTCCTCTCCTGCATCTGTGAGGTCCTGGGGGGAGTAGGTACCAGCTCGAGGGCGGGAGAAGAAGCCGGGTGTGCCTGCTGGGATGGTGGCTATCTCCTGAAAGTGATAGGTGAGTGGCCACCAGGCTGCAGATGGTGACTTCCGAAGACACACCGTGTATGAGGTGTTATTAGGGTCTAACCAGAAGTCCTCTAGCATCTTCATCAACATCCTTTGGATGATGGAGTTGATGAAGGGCGGGTTGGCCCAGAAAGAGCGCCCGCACCAGACATGATCCTCAGCAGGGTCCTCGAGGGAGTAGTAGTGCTGGCACTGTGTGTTACCCCGTGGGTAGGGGATGCCGTCTGTGTAGAGGTCTGTGTCACAATAGCCGTATGGACTGTGCTGAGCAAACTCTCTGTAGGCGGACCTAGCAACCATCCAGTCGACTGTGCCCTTCTCTGCAAGCTCCGAAGGGGCAGGCTGCAGGAGGGGTCTCCTCTGTGCTATGGAGTGGGCAGATGGGGTGGCTCGCCAGCTGCTGGGGTGTACAACATAGTCTCTGCCAGTGTCATAGAGGTCAAAGAGAGAAGCACCGTGGTGCCATGTGAGGTCGATGAAGTCAGGGGAGCGGGCCCCGTGTCTGAGCATCTGGCGGACTGAGAGGAGGTTTGGGGCATTTGGATCATAGAAGGCTTGGAGAAAGGGGAGTGTGATCCAAGTGCCGTCGGTGTACTGGAAATCAATGGAGGCTGTGCCAACACTGTGAGGCTTGTAATGCTGATCCGAGGCTGTGGTCATGCTGGAGGTGCACGGGGACAACTCAGTGAAGAGCTCCCTGTTATTCAGGAGGAGATGTGAGGCTCCTGAATCTACAAGGAGGTGTCCGTGCGTGTTGGAGGCACGGCGGCCTTTCCCAAGCAGAGGGAGGAACACCGGTGTGCCGTGGGGACAGTGCGGGGCACCGTCGGTGCAGCTGAGGTCTCTCCCCACGGCGCTGCAACCGCAGGGTCGTAGACCTCAATGCTGATCCCAGGGGCCCAAATGGTGGTCATCAAAGACCTCAAACTGGGCCCAATCCTCATCAGGGTCGTCGGTGCAATATGAGGGGTGAGTCAGGCTGTAGTTCTCCAGGAACTGATTAAGCTGATGGAAGGAGGGAGATGGCATAACTGAGAAATCCCACTGAGAGTGCTCTGGTGAGTGTGAGCTGTTTGGCCGTGGCCGAGGTGTGTCAGTGCGGATCGAGGTGTCTGCCATGAACTGCTTCCACTTAGTGGTGGTCTCCGAGGTGTCCTCCTGAGATTCAGGGATAGGAGGGAAGTGGAAATCCGGTGTGACGGCACAGGCCTGCACTGTGGACGGGACCGGGGGCTGCATGTGTGTGTCTGAGGTAGCAGCCAGCCGGTCAGTGTCCACCAATGCAGGCAGGGTGCCCGCTGTAGCCCGTGTAGTTGCCCTATCGGCAGTGGGCTGAGCAGGCACCGTACCGTCAGTGTCGGATACTGGAGGAGGAGGAGGAGGAGGTGTGTGTTGGGGAGGATAGCCCTCGGTGTCTGACTCGGAGCCTGAGTCGGAGACATCGGCCCACAGGCCAATACTCTCAAGCCCGGGGTATGTACAATCCAAGGGGGCTGGGGAGCTGTCAGGGGCACCGAGTGTAGGCGGTTGCTCGGAGGCCACTGTAGTGTCGGCCTCGAGAGCTGTGCTGAGAGATGTAGGGGTGTCAGCGGTGGTTGCACCGTCAGTATAGACGGTGTGATCGGTGGGCGTGCCCACAAGGGCCTCATCGGCACTGTGTCCCAGGGGCGGTGTGGAGGCAGCTGCTGGCTCACAGAGTGTGGTGGGAGCTGCGGTGACACCACCGGAGGGCAAATGTGGCGTGTGGTTGGCCGGTGCTGTAGCACTGGCGGATGCCGGCTGAGGTGAGGCAGTAGCCGGTGCCGTGGCACCACTGGGGGCTGGTTGAGGTGAGGCAGTGGCCGGTGCCGTGGCACCACTGGGGGCTGGCTGAGGTGAGGCAGTAGCCGGTGCCGTGGCACTACCGGGGGCCGGCTGAGGTGAGTCAGTAGCCGGTGCCGTGGCACCACCGGGGGCCGACTGAGGTGAGGCAGTAGCCGGTGCCGTGGCACCACCGGGGGCTGGCTGTGTGGGGGCATTGGCCGATGCCGAAGCACTGGCAGAGGCCGGCTGTGAGAAGGCGGTAGCCGGCCGAGGTGACATATAGAATGTGTATGTCAGTGTTATGTGCAGAAGTGTGAGGAGCACAGCAACCGTGAAGGAGAACCAGTGCATGGCAATGGCTACTAGGGTGCGTGTGACCGAGGGAGTGTTACAGCCAGGCTGTGGTGCGGCGGTGTGTAAGGCAGCAGTGTGAACCGGGTCCGTATGCGTGCCCTCCCAATGCATCCCCATCCCAGGCACTGCAGTATGGATGCATGCAGTGTCAGGTGCAATTGTGGTGTTTGGGGGGATACCAATGGCCCGAGGCTCAGGCTGGTGGCAGTCGGGGGGTGATGATGGTGGTGGGAGGGGAGTGGTGGAGGTGGGAGGGGTGGTGGCAGTGTCCAGACACTAGAACAAGGTTTTTGCTTAAGTTTTCTTAAGTTTTCTTAAGTTTGCTTAAGTTTGCTTAAGTCGGTATAAATCGGTAGAATTATACACCCGATGACATAGGAATGTCACCAAGCCCGCTTCAGGATGCCCCAGGGTTCACGCGAGAGCCCCAGAATGACTGGCGCGATGCCAGGAGATATGACTCGAAGAGGCTGGGTTTGTAAAAGGCCAAAGATTTGTCTGGCAGTCGACGATGAGTAATTATACACACTGAATCAGTCGAGGTATAAAAGGTTGTGGCAACCTGATTCGCGAAGGCTCGCGTGCACTATAAATATGTCAGGGAATGTCGTGAATGGGGAAAGCCTGTCAGTGGTGTAGTCCAATCAAGATCGCGATCGTCATCATACCCACGCATGTGACATATATACTGTAAAATAATAAATACTTGGAACACTCGATTTCAAATCAGGCGAGGGTTTAAACTGCGGCGGGCGGGGCTTATTCGTTCTTTCGAAAGAGAAGGTTTTTTGACCACCTTCCCTATTGTAGAAATTTTGAAGTTTGAATATATAATAAACATGGCGTCTTCTCCTCCCGCACGTACGTCTGGTAGCCATCGCGCAGCAAGACTCCTTGCTGCGGCGGGACGCTCCAACGGCGGGAACGGGGGAGATCCACCGGTGCGAGCTTCAGTTTAAATTTTGTGAAACATCATGGTCTTAGACCGACGTTTTTCGTTGGCCGTGTTTTGCGTTTGCTCCCCCCCCCACACACAGCCGGGTTATCGGGTGTGCAGGCTGTGGGGCAAGCTGCCCAAGCCGGTGCAGCAGCCGCGTTGGACCTGAATAAGGACGTCAACGAGGAGCCCGCGGGTGAAGAAGGCGGCGCTCCTGAAGAGCCTGCAGAGCCGACGGTGAGTTTTCTGTGGCTTTATGATTTGCTTTATGAACCTGCTTGCTTATCTTAAAATACGGTCCGCCGTCGGAGAGGGATGGTATTCTGCTCGGGAGGTAACGCTGCATGACGGAAAGATATTGGTCTTTTTCCTCGACGAGGTGCCGGTGGGTCGGGAGCGGCATGCGCGTGGCCTGATTCAAGGCTCGCTGCGCGCCCCCTGTACCCGTGGCTACTCGTCATCATTGCATTTTCGGTCGGGGTAGGTGAGGATCCCAGCCGGTGGGTTATGAGAGGCGTGCGCGTGTCCTTGTTATTCAAGGCTCGAGGCGCGCCCCCGGACCCGTGGCTCGGTTGAAACGGGGTGTGGTAGCTGGAATTTTTGAGGTTGTTTCGGGTTGGTGCGGCAGACCGTGGGCGTAAATGGGTTGGGCACATTGAATACGTATGGTGCGGTGTGAGGACAACTCCTCTGACACGCGACCATATTAAGGGGGTGTGGCCGGTAGGATGTATGTGTTTGTTTTGGGTGGGTGCGGCAGACCGTGGGCGCATGTGGGTTGGGCAAATCGAATATATATGGTGCGGTGTGAGGACAGCTCCTCTGACACGCGACCATAATAAAAGGGTGTGGCCGGTGGGATGTATGTGTTTGTTTTGGGTCGGTGCGGTGGAGCGTGGGCGCATGTGGGTTGGGCACACCGAATATATATGGTGCGGTGTGAGGACAGCTCCTCTGACACGCGACCATATTAAGGGGATGTGGCCGGTAGGATGTGTGTGGCTGTTTCGGGTTGGTGCGGCAGACCGTGGGCGTAAATGGGTAGGGCACATTGTATATGTATGGTGCGGTATGTATATGGTGCGGTTGAGGACAGCTCCTCTGACACGCGACCATCTTAAGGGGGTGTGGCCGGTAGGATGTATGTGGTAGTTTTTGTGTTGGTGCGGCAGATGGTGGGCGCATTTGGGTTGGGCACACTGAATATGTATGGT
>LGRX02030675.1:0-22279 GCA_001247695.2 Cymbomonas tetramitiformis | reverse complement strand
TTGTAAAAACTGACCACGACCGCCGGCGGCTCGGACTAGCTTTTGACAATCGTATACGATTGTCAAAGCTGGCGACTATGGCAGACTCGGACACAGTTTTGACAATCGTGCACGATTGTCAAAACTGTCCACGACCGCAGGCTCGGACTCAGTTTTGACAATCGTATACGATTGTCAATCAAAGCTGGCGACTACGGCAGGCTCGGACACAGTTTTGACAATCGTGTACGATTGGAAAACCTGACCACGACCGCAGGCTCGGACTAGCTTTTGATAATCGTATACGATTGTCAAAGCTGGCGACTACGGCTGGCAGGCTCGGACACAGCTTTGACAATGGTGTACGATTGTCAAAACTGACCACGACCGCAGGCTCGTACTCGCTTTTGACAATCGTATACGATTGTCAAAGCTGGCGACTACGGCAGGCTCGGACACAGTTTTGACAATTGTATACCGTTTTGTTTTGGGGGTCTGCAAGTCTTTCGTAGTTTGCAGAAAATATGGTTCTGGCAATCGTGCACGATTGTCAAACCTGTGCGGGCGGGGGAGTGTGTGACGATACACTTTGCTCCCGACAATCGTATACGATTGTCAAACCTGTCCGGAGGGGGAGGGGGAGTGTGCACGATACACGGTTCTGACAAGCGTGCACGATTGTGAGACCTGTCCGGTTTTGCTTTTTTGGGGGGTCTGCAAGTCTTTCAGAGTCTGCAGAAAAGCTGGTTCTGACAATCGTAAACGATTGTCAACACTGACTAAACTTCACAATATTATGTGCGGAATGAATTCGCCATGCAAGCACTCTTCGAAAAGTTTAGCACCGTTTTGCCCCATTCATTTTGTTTTGGGGGTTATTCATGCATACATTCTTCGAAAATTTTAGCAACTGTTTGCCCCATCCATTTTTTTTATGTTATTCATGCATACATTCTTTGAAAAATTTTAAAACTGGTCTGCAACCATTCATTTTGTCTTTTGGGTTATTCATGCATACATTCTTCGAAAATTTTAGCACAGCTTTGCCCCATTCATTTTTTTTTTGTTTTTGGGTTATTCATGGTTGCAGGCTTTTTTGGGGGTCTAATGTCTAAGTCTTTCAGAGTCTGCGGAAAAGCTGGTTTTGACAATCAGATTGACATTCAGATTTTTTTACATCTGCTATTTTGCTCTACGTTAGATTTCCTTTTTTTCAAAATTTGCTAATTTTGCTCTACGCTAGATTTCAGATTTCAGTTTTTGGAATGCTTGATTACAGAGCTGCAGCTTGTATTGTAATAGACGAGTTTATTATTATTATTATTATTTATTTATTTATTTATTATTATTATTATTATTATTATTATTATTTTTTTTTTTTTTTTTTTAAATCTTGGGTTCTCACTTTTTGACCCACTACCGGGACCTGGTCCCGGGAAAAAGTAAGGGGGAGGGGGGGATTCCGGACTCTGGGATTTCCGGAGTTTCCGCATGAGTGAGGGAGGGGGATTCCATTTTTCAAATTTTGCTAATTTTCTAGATTTCCATTTTTCCATTTTTTGCTAATTTTGCTCTTACGACTACGACTACGCCTACGCCTACGCCTACGCCTACGCCTACGACTAGTCCATCCTATAAAGCATATAACACATTATGGGTATGTTCCATAATCAAGACAAATATATTTTTCAAATAACACGCCGTCCGATCAATCCGATTCGATCATATAACTACATTTTCCGATCTAACAGTTTTTATTAAAATGATATTTGACGAATGCCGGCACGTCACCATTCCCTCACTTGAAGTCGGTGTCGACATCGCGTCGTCGCCGGCGCGCCAAATATTCGAGCCTCACTATGAAGCTGCCACTCCCACTGTGGGATTACAACTCCAACTGTAGCTAGTTTCATTTTCTGACCTTTCCTGACTTTGAAACATGCATTTCTGACCCTAAAACGTTATTCGCGTGTCCTATATTGAACACATTAGAATCGGTGTTCCTCCATAGTTAACACATTAGTTTTTTACACATTAGATCGGTGTACCATATTTAACACATGAGGTCGATGCTCCACATATATCACATTAGATTTGGGATCTCGTATTCAATACACGAGATTTGGGATTTTTAACCTATGAGATCTCGTGAACTTGTGAACTGGTGAACTTGTGAACTTATGAACTTGTGACATATTACATATATGATATGTCAGATGTGGCATACATGACATATATTACATATGATTGTTTTGATATAAATTCAGCCGTACGATTGATTTGATTTGATCGGACGCCGTGTTTGAAAACATATTGTCTTAAATATGGACCATACGTATAATGTAATGCGTTATATGATTTATAGGATGTGGAGAAACGTGTGTTTTCTTTTTCTCTCTTCATTTTCGGACGAGAGGAACAGATGCACCTTCGGTGCGATTATAAAAGTTAGGGGTTATAGGTCTAGTAAACGAAACTCATAGACGACAGCATTCCACAAAAGCTCCACCGCCAGATAATTGTGCAAATTGATCAATCGATATAGATTCCTCGAACAGCTTGTACGCCCGGTCATCGGGAATCGATTCGCAACATAATGCGATGGTCCAGATGGTGCTTTTGCGTTGCGTTGTGTCTTTAAGAATAAGTCAGCTATGTCTTCTTATATATATGGCAAGTTATTCTTCTCGGCTTCAACGGTTTCGCAATCTTATAATTACTGCTTACGATATAACTGCTGCGGGGGCACCACGCGGCATATCGCAGCAATACAATCAACGTGTGCGCGTTTCGCACATCATATGTTCTGGCTGCGCAGAGCGGTACTCACAGCAGCGCGTGCGCACGCAATCCAGCCAACATGTGCCAACGCTGAAACTGCGTGGTTGATCAGACCGCACCCCCACGAGCGCCGAGTCGGGGATATACAATTGTTTCCTACAACTCGCACGACGAGTAATATAATGAGTCGCAGGATGAACCTGAGGAGGATACAGCTATGGATACAACTCCAGGTGTGAACACCCGTCTCAGTAGTAACGTATCACCATTGTTATTAACAACCGTCTCATCTGTACATAAAAATGATACGGATCGATGGGATGATATTAGCATTATATGCAGATGTTCAGCCACCGTATAATGTGTTATGTTGCTCGCATACATATGTGCAAGAACAATGCCCCTACCATTTTAGAAAACGTTAGTACGTGCACTAACGATATACTAACGACACACTAACTGTATAAGAGTACGGCGCGTTAGTGTGCTTGTACATACATTAATAGCACGCTAACTGCGTCGTTAAGGTACCGTTAGGGCATGCATTCTGTGCAACATACCTTAACGGTACCTTAACGACACACTAACTCAAACGATTAACGCGTGGTTAGGACATTAACTGACACACTAACCGGCACACTAACGGTACACTAACTCACGGTATATTAACGACACACTAACTGCGAGCATTAACGGATGGTTAGTATACAGATAGTATGTAGTTAGGATATCGTTAATATACCACTAACACTACACTAACAGCACACTAACTTTGAGCATTAACGGATGGTTAGTATACCGATAGTGTGTCGTTAGGATATCGTTAATATACCACTAACACTACACTAACAGCACACTAACCTTGTGCACACTAACGACCGGTTAGTGTGCACATAATCTAGTGTTAGTGTTCAAATAGTGTATCATACCATTGTGCTATCCCATTCTAAAAGCATACGCGCGTTCACTTGCTACACACGTACACACTATTGAAGATGTAAACACAAACACGAATGTTGTGTGTGTGCATGATAGATGCACACACACCATACAAGCTTGCATAATTTCATATGTGGCGGGGTGTGTACAAATGTGCATTCATGTTGTTTGTGGCAAAATGATGCTTTCAAGAACACAATTCTTTCGCTAGAATGCGCAAATGCAATATGGGTATACACAAAGTATGCATGACAATGAATAGAAGACAAAATAAGAACGTAGTATCCATCATTCAACTATATTTACACTGCTTTCTAAGCCCTAATATGTTTGCGAGTTGTTGATCACAATTCTCTAAAAGAAAAGTTCAACAAAACGCGCGATCTTGCGAAAAACAGCCTACTCTACTCTGCAAACAAAAGTCAACATATCACTAGTACAACAAGTCTGCGGGATAATCAAACTATTCTACTCTACTCTACTCTACTCTACTCTACTCTACTCTACTCTAGAAAGAAAAGAAATCGTTCCAATGTACCTGCGTTTGAAAAACCCAACCCACACAAGGAGTCTCAATAAGTATGATCAAAACGCGTTGAAGGGAAACTGAAGACAGATCATGCAAACAATATGAGAGAACCATACCAATGAAAGAATTCGAAGAGCTCGAATCGCTCGAAGAGCTCAAAGACTAGAAGAACTAAAGATCAGCTTCATTTCTGCGTGCAAAAGCAAAACAAGTTAGCAAGTAACCACAAGAAAATAATAAATTCAGCGGGGTGAGTCGGATTCGAACCAACTTGTCCTAGTCCATTGGACTAGGAACCAAGAAACCAATTTATCTTTTTGACACCCCTACGCACTTGGCTAAAGACCAAGACGCGCAGCGAAACAATCGTGGCTACACATGAAAACATCCTCGCAAGCATAAAGTTACGGTAGAAATAAAAAATACATGAGCGAGAGCGAGTACGCACTTGAAACAAGGTCAAGCACAGCAGCAGCAGCAGCTGCACACGGAAGTGTTTTTTCATTACAGTCGAGTGACACTGCTACAGACTGTTCACTGTCTCAGTGTGTAGACACCGGAGTGTAGAATGCTGTTGAAATAATTCAAAACCAAAAACGGATACCTCGTCATGTCATGTCAGTCGGTCGGTGCGGTGTTGACCACTACAGTGACACAGTGACACAGTACTGTACTGACTACAGTGGACACCACATCCACTGCCATGCCACTGTCGATCCTCGATGTCGATGTCGTGTGTCACTCGACTGTCTCAGGCGTCATCGTCAGTGTCACTGTGACTTCATATGGCATGGGATGACATTGTATTTTTTGTCGGTGATATACGTCATTTTATTTGATCGTAGCGCAGTTGGACATGACGAGTGGGCAGTCGCCTTGGGGATCCGCCCGCGTGGGTTCGAATCCTGCCGTCGAGTAATTTTTATCTCGCGATTCGAGTTTTTAGAGAATATTCCATTGTTAGTACGCTAACAGGACGCTAACGGCAGGCCTTAGCGCACTGACGTTGCCCTAACTGAACACTAACAGAAGGAATCTTTTAGGGAATATGCCATTGTGCGTTACGTTCAGCGCTGAGTTAGCGCATTACATGCAACAAGACACTAAATGGCGCCCTATTGACGTCGTTAAGGAGGCATTAGGTGGCATGCACTAACGCACAATGGCATATTCCCTAAAAGATTCCTTCTGTTAGTGTTCAGTTAGGGCAACGTTAGTGCGCTAAGGCCTGCCGTTAGCGTCCTGTTAGCGTACTAACAATGGAATATTCCCTAAAAGATTATTTCCGTTAGTGTTAAGTTAGGGCAACATTAGTGCGCTAAGGCATGCCGTTAGCGTCCTGTTAGCGTACTAACAATGGAATATTCCCGAAAAGATCCCTTCTGTTAAACTCACACTAACAACGCAGAATACAGTATTGCATAATAGGAGGGCGGGTGGGGTGGGGGGGGCAGAATTGGGATTTGTGCAATGAACAATAAACGTCAAGGTGAACACTTTGCGACTCTTCGTGCACAAGCCTCTCGCCCGGATCCACCTTCGCCCGAGCCCGCGCCCGAGCGTGCACCCACACCGACTCCCGGCCGGCGGGGGATTCTTCTACGGCAAGGCGCGCCGGTGTCCTCACGTGTACCCGTCCCCAGTGTTGCTGTCTTCAAGAAATCACCGTAGGCCCCGTTTTCGGGATTGCATAGGTCCCGTATGGGTCCGGGCGGTCCGCACCCAGATAGTCATAGGTCCGTCATAGGTCCGCCCGGCCCGTGTAATTTGCACGATTTCTTGACATATATGTGGGTTATCTAAGTTGACAAGTGCACACGCAAGATTTCGCCTAATTAAGTGCTCCATCTAGTACATCGATCCCTTCGAGTTCGAAGCACTCTTATTATCATCAAAGGCATATCAATGCACATATATTATGCATGACTTGATATTTGAATCCCATGAGTCGATTATGTAGCGTTACAGTACTAGACATATATATAGACAATTTTTGATAAATCTAAAAGTTTATTAAATGAAAATAAATACCGAAATGTTCCAAAATCTTTATAAAACCAAATCCAACCTATTCAACGATCCCACGATGCACATATGCATGACTTATTTATCCATCTAAGGCTTCTCTTCCCGGATAAAAAATACCCAGGCCAAATAGAAAATAATGATTTTTTTGTGTCAGCACACCTCCAAAAATACTCGGACCCAATGTTGCCTTCTCCCATTTTTGGTGCGCCGCAGGCGAATTTTCACTCGATCTTAACCGACTTTCGCCAGATTTTTGCATAATTATGTTCACCCATCATATCCGGGTCGGTGGAGCATTTCCCCTACCTATGTATCGTCGGGTCTACGGACCAGATTACTCGCCATGCGCCGAGTTTTTACCTCCAGCATTGCTGACGGTTTTAGGCATTATTTTCTACTAGGGATCCATGTCTTATCCACTCCGTAATTTGCCAAATCTAAAGAGTGCTTATAAATCAGTATATCGTGGGAATAGTAAAATGCATGCCAACATTTCAACGTATTTCCTATTCGATACAATTTCCAATAAGTCCGCCGTAGGCCCGGATCACATCACACCATTGTAAGCTCGACCTGTCCCCGATAAATCCATCTGGACAACAAAACACTCCTAAATCCATAGGCCCACCGTAGGTCCGGGGCTTTCCAGCGGTGGTGTGGCTATACTAGAATTGTCAGGCCCATAGGTCCGGAGGAGAATTGCTCGTAGGTCCGCGATAGGCCCAAGGTCAATTTTCGGGACGCCCGTAGGTCCGGGGCCGGCCCCCAGCGCCTTGACAGCAGCACTGCCCGTCCCACCACTAGCCCGCAGAGCCATTCGTAACCCCGCACCCCACGCACTTGTTTCTCCACCACCACCTTGTCAACCTGTTCCCGAAGGTTTCCGGTTGGGTCATGAATATGAGGGGAGCACAAAGAAGCTTCGAGTATCCGAGTGGGCGGCAACCACGGTGACGACGATATATGACGGGTGAGTCATGCCTTTATCCATATACCTCGTGATATGCATGTCTCTCAAGAAACCAGTGAAACACGTTATTAGTGCCCTATGTCGATACGGTAGTGTACACTTAGTGCGATATTCGGTAACTAACAGTACACTACTAACGTGGCAGCTACTTTACTTAATTAATGCACTATGTTCCAGCTAACTGAGTATCAAAAATGGTGGCGGTATGCCGGCACAACCGCATTACAAACATTCTGCGGGTGGAGATCGCGGGACGGTTGTACACCTTATTGAAAGTCAACTGGCTGACAAAGCCAACCGAAGAACAAATCAAGGCCTATCGTAGGAGGAACTCGATTCTCGGGCCGGACGATTTGGCTAAGACGGTGTACACCTTCAACCCGCACCGTGACCCAACGGCTTTTGAGAAGAACTCCGAGCATTTCATCTTAGCCAACAAAGTTGAACAGCAGGTCGTCGTTATACGTACCACATCCGTGCATGGAGATCGCGGTCATTCTTGACCCCACGGCTGACTTTTTTGAATGCCTAAAGCCACCACTTGACTACGACGACGACTAGGACGACAATGAGGACTGAACTCATGTTTCGGTCGACGGGATTCTAGGCCGTGGACAGTCCCTCGGCATCTTGCGTCGTGTGGTTTATTGGAACACCCGGCATGTGCAGTGGTTGCGTAGTTTACGCACGTATACCGTGGTTAGTACACGTTTAACATGTTAGATAATATATGTTTAACACATTAACGTCTGATTGGTCTAGTGTACTAAATGGCATACTAACGACATGCTAACGTAGCACATTCCCAAAGGAGCTCAGCCATATCACCTTCTTCAAACCGCGTCATACCCCCTTAACCAATGTCCAGTTCGCCATCCAGTCACCTTAGAACATCACTGAAGTGCATTTGGACCCCAGCCATGACTCACTACGCACCACGCCACATGTCCACCAACTCCCACACTTAAGGAGAGTGGGAGTTAGTACGCCGTTAACACGCTAACGTGTGATTGGTCTAGTGTACTAACGACATACTAACGACATGCTAACGTAGCACATTCCCAAAGGAATTTAGCCCCAATATCGGCTTCTTCAAACCGCGTCATACCCCCTTAACCAATGTCCAGTTCGCCATCCAATCGCCTTAGATCATCACTGAAGTGCATTTGGACACCATCCATGACCCACTACGCACCACGCCACGAGTCCACCAACTCCCACACTTAAGGAGAGTGGGAGTTAGTACGCCGTTAACACGCTAACGTGTGATTGGTCTAGTGTACTAACGACATACTAACGACATGCTAACGTAGCACATTCCCAAAGGAATTTAGCCCCAATATCGGCTTCTTCAAACCGCGTCATACCCCCTTAACCAATGTCCAGTTCGCCATCCAATCGCCTTAGAACATCATTGAAGTGCATTTGGACCCCATCCGTGACCCACTACGCACCACGCCACGAGTCCACCAACTCCCACACTTAAGGAGAGTGGGAGTTAGTACGCCGTTAATACGCTAACGTGTGATTGGTATAGTGTACTAACGACATACTAACGACATGCTAACGTAGCACATTCCCAAAGGAATTTAGCCCCAATACCGGCTTCTTCAAACCGCGTCATACCCCCTTAACCAATGTCCAGTTCGCCATCCAATCGCCTTAGATCATCACTGAAGTGCATTTGGACCCCATCCATGACCCACTACGCACAACGCCACGAGTCCACCAACTCCCACACTTAAGAAGAGTGGGAGTTAGTACGCCGTTAACACGCTAACGTGTGATTGGTCTAGTGTACTAACGACATACTAACGACATGCTAACGTAGCACATTCCCAAAGGAATTTAGCCCACATATCGGCTTCTTCAAACAGCGTCATACCCCCTTAACCAATGTCCAGTTCGCCATCCAATCGCCTTAGAACATCATTGAAGTGCATTTGGACCCCATCCGTGACCCACTACGCACCACACCACGAGTCCACCAACTCCCACATTCAATCATACTAACGCACATTGTGTACTAACGCATCGCGTTAGTACGTCGTTAGTACGCGTACTAAAAGTAAGCGGCGTTAGTATGCGCTAGTATGACGTTAAGACACACTAACTCACCGTTAGTGCACGTACTAACGTTTTCTAAAATGGTAGGGTCTATACCAGCTTTAATAATGTTACCGTTCCCCATCCCCTGACCGACACGTCAGTGGCAACATTGTAACTGTCATATCTTCCTATCACTTCGTGGTCACCTGGCAATGACCATATCTTCTTCACCAAGTCTGTTTCTCTCGAGCAGTCATCCCGCGCGAGGTCTGTCATACTCGTCATATATGTCACGCCTGTCACTAGCTGGACAAACTCGGCTCCGGTACCATGAGAAGCCGGCGTTTGTTACAATTTTGCTCGTTGAACCATCCGAGCGCGGGGTAGCACCAGCACCCTACAACTTTTTGCGTACGCACAAGCTACGAGTTCGACATCATCTCCATCGCCTTTGCTTCTCTGGACAGCAGCGCCCCTTCTGCAGGGAAACTGGCTCAGTTTACGACATTTTGGACGTGGCCGGCGTCTTCCTCGTCGAATTCTGTCCCAAATTGACATTTACATCGCCCGATTTGGTTGATTTTACGAAGAAATACGTTTTCGACACGAACACAAACGTGCTTTCGCCTTTCTGGACAGCAGCACCGTTTCTGCAGGAGAATTGGCTTGCCGCACGACTTTTTTGACGTCACCGTTGTCTTCCCCGTCAAAATTCACCCCAATTTGACTTTTTCATCGCTTGAAATTGTTAATTTTACGAAAAGTTGGGTCTTTGCTTTGGAACCCTATAAGGGTATCGCAGAATTCTGCAGCCTGCTGTCGGCCATGTCCACCGCGCACCAGCGTGCACGCGTGGCCGCTATTCGTGCTGCCCTAGCGTCTTTCCGAGGACATCGGCAACTTTTTACCGCTGGCTATGGTCTGGTGGTGCTTGGTGGTGCTTCCACGCCAAGCACCAATTATGACTCCAACACCTGCATCATCGGCGACACGCGCTTTGACTCGTGCGACTTCGCCTCTCCACCTTCGTCGCCTTCACCATGCATACCCCTTGGCCGCCACCTAGTGGCGCCTGGTGGTGCCATCGCACTTGCCTCCCCCCTCCCCGTCATTCCTCTCGACCTTGCTCCCATTCGCACAATCACGCCCCCTCGCCGCATTTTTCACCTTCCACCTCCCTGCTGAAATCTGTATAGGCAGCCCTGACCGGGAGTCCCGGTGCAGGCCCCTATGACAGATTCCTAGGTAGCCAACACTGGACCTGTGACTGATCCGTAAGCCCGTGCTGTGACACACCGAGTGTCACATGTAGTTAGACTCGAGACCGTTCCTCGGAATTCACGGCCGGGAATTTCAGATTCATGGCCGTGAATCCTGACTCCGTGACCGTTCCGGGTATATCTAGCTTAGGGTTTATTTCTTATGACAGTTTATCTATATTGGTTCACTGACTATCTGATATCTTGAACCGGGATATTCCAGTACTCCCTGCCTCCTCTTCATTGACGCATGCGCTCTGGTGGTGCCACCCGCCGTTGCCCCACACCGCGTGGGCGTTCTTGGTTGACCTCGTCTTGGCGGCGCTCGTCTTGTCCCGCAATCGAGAACGCCGCCGCCATCCACCCTCGACAGCTGCAGCCTAGTGTCAGCGGTCGGCCTGCGGGAGTAGTTATCCCCGCAGCACATGCATGGGCATAAGCCCCTAGAGCACGCATCTACAGACCAACGCAGACGGAGCCACCGCTAGTTGGGTTGGGAAAGACCCCTCCTATGGGTCTCACATGATGTATGTTTCCTTAGGGTTTTGCCTTCGTGCCTGCCGTAGGATGTTAGGCCTGGCCTGGCAAGTTGGCATCGCGATGGCACCTCACACCTTCGGGGTGAGGTGGTGTCATGGAGAGACTGACTTTCGCCCCCCCATAAATTGGGGGTGACAATCTCTTCCTGTGTCTCTCACCCCTCGCCGTGTAGTGTCACTTGCATCTTGCCTGCCTGTCTGTCTGTCCCTCAGATAGACAATAAAACACTATCCGGTATTTTATTATCTACCTTAGCCCACTACCGGAAGCCCGAACGTAGTCCGTTTCCGCCCCTGCGGTTATATATGAATGTATATACTTCCTCAAGTATATATATTCATATATATCTCTTTCTTCATCAAAATATCCGGATCGGACGCCCGTAACCATCAAAGATTCAATCGGACGATAACCTGATTTTTGGTTGGAATCTAAAACATCATTGGCTCGAATTTTCCGAACCAATGCCGGACCTGAATGGAAGATCGGGTATGAAAAAGTTACGATTTTAATGAAGTACTGTGAATACGATTGGTCAGCTGAGCAGCGTCTGTGCGCTCCTCGCAAAATCTGGAGTAGGACAGCCGTCGTTTGCAGTTGGACAGCCGACACGATGCGACAGATCGGTATTTTTGAATCGGAAGGCTGAAAAAGAGCATATTAGGCGGCTTAATAATGTAGATAAAAACTCGGTTACTAATCGTATCGTGCCAGTGCCGCCCGATCGCAAAATGACGTCAAATACAAGTCATTTGCGTATTCAATTAGTCGGGGGGTATTAATCGGGGCCCTGCACAGGTACAAAAGTACTCGGGTATTTTTGCCAAGTACAGGTACCTGGTACTACCTTTACCTGTACCTGTACCTGGTTGGCTAGTACCTGTGTCCGATTTTCAGAATTGAAAGTACCTGGTACCTTACCTGACGGCCAGGATTTTGCCAGGTCCTACCTGTGGAATTCAGGTACTTTTAAGGTGCATTATGACACAGTGTTAACGATGACAAATTGGATCGATGATCGGCACATCCGATTTATGGCACATTCCCGAGTGAGTGTTAACGTGTAGCATCGTGGTATAATTCGTACTTTGCCGTGTCCACCGAACTTGGAACTAGGAAATGTGACAATTTTTTGAAGTGAAAATTTTCACGACGTTGATTTAAAAAAAAATCAAGTCGATGACATATCGTTAACACTGTGTCATAAGTACCTGGAAAGTACCTGAAATTCAAAGGTAGTACCTTGTACCTTACCTGCGCAACGCCCCCTAGTACTTATACCTGTATCTGTGCCTACTCTTCCTAGACCCAAAGTACCTGTACCTATACCTGACCCCCAAAATCTCAAAATCGAGAGTACCTGAAGGTAAAGGTATTACCTGTGCAGGGCCCTGGTATTAATTTTTATTTTAGTCGGCGAAAAATATTCACCTTAAGTATGGGGGGGCCGAGACGGTTGTATTTATTTCGTTTCTTAAGTATGGGAAGGAATTAGTCACCAGCTTCGGAATTATAAAATAATTGTTCCAATTAAATACGCAAATGACCCGTATGCGTATTCGGTCGCAGGCCTAGTGGAGATCTTTAGATCGATTAGCCTAGACCCTCGTACGTAATACGACAACGCGATACAGTACCGGATACGGCAGACTCCAGTCCCAAAAGCCCTTTCAGATTCGGCATACAGTACGAGGTATTGGATATTATTGTTATTTCTTTGTTGCTTTCGACAAGAAATACTGTCCAGACCCACCACGCATACCCATCACGCATACAGCCTTCATTCGTGATTCTATAGAAGATGGGTTACGTAAGCACCCATGCCCGTCTCGCGTTGTTCGTCGTGCTTTCATTTAACACCCGGTCGGCCGTGACGTCGGAGCAGTGCAAAGCCTGCCAGGTCAACCTACCTCTTCTGAAAGACGCAGCTTTAGAGTCTGTGCTGGCCGATGTATCAGAAGACATCGATCACGCGGAAGCCTGCAAGAAGTTGGCACCAACCTCCGTGGCTGGGTGCTTAGCGATGGGGAACAAGGCGGGCAAAGAAGGATTTCTTGGAATGATCCATTTTTGTCAGAAAGCTTGTGAAGGAATCGATGTGGAGAAGCTTGATCTCGCGAAGGCTCCCGAAGGCGATGGCACTCGGACAAGCTGGAGGCGGACGTGCGGTTTAATTAGCTTTTTTGGGGCGATGGTTTTCCTGGTGCTGACCCTAGCTTTCGTTATCCGCGCGGAAGAATCCAAAGCAGTGAGCAGCAAACGAGTATCTAAGTCTCGTGGCAGCAAGGGCAAGAAAATTGCGAAGGAAAGCCATGATCGCGACGCTGGTGTCACCGTCTCACATCCAAAGAGAAGGGCTGGGTTGTGGTTTGGCTTTTTGTGGGCTGGCTTTGTCGTCTTTGGGCTTGGGGGTACCTTCGTAGTTGAAGAGATGCTTATATATTCGTCCGAGACTTCTATATATGGACTTCCGATCGTCGCCTTGGATGTAATCTTGGGTGTGTTTCGTGGACTCTTGCTCGCGGGAGTCATTTTCTCCCCTGCGATACTATACATTTTCAGGGTTGTCGCCTTTCCCAAGCGCCCCTCAAGCGCAGAAGTAAAGAAGGATGCATAATCTTTCGTAACGGTATTCATATGTGCGTGCGTATAATGTATGTTACAGAAGTAGACGGGCTTTTTGTGCGTATATTGCTCCTTCCCTCCACTTTGCGTTATGCTTGAATAGCCCTGCGATACTATACATTTTCAGGGTTGTCGCCTTTCCCAAGCGCCCCTCAAGCGCAGAAGTAAAGAAGGATGCATAATCTTTCGTAACGGTATTCATATGTGCGTGCGTATAATGTATGTTACAGAAGTAGACGGGCTTTTTGTGCGTATATTGCTCCTTCCCTCCACTTTGCGTTATGCTTGAATAGCCCTCCTCACGTTCTTCTCATGGCACTTCATTTGTAGCGTCCGTCTCCTACACTGAGCCTCGCACTTTTTCATTTGAAAATCTATATGTTGAACTTGTGATTGTTGTGATGCCAAGCAAAACGGACCTTGCAAGCACAGAACTCCTTTGTAAACGCATAGCTGGAATCCTTGAACGAGGTGGGCACGAGGAAAACTTGACCGCCTCTTCGGTTGAGCCTATAAACTGTACCTGTTTAAGTGACGCCGACACTTAGCGATATGTGGCCTCCTACTCCACCCTTCAATGGATGCGGTAGCAGCAACGCTAGGGTGGGGCCGCTGGGACTCCTGGCTTGTTTGGAATCCCCTCTCGAACCCGTTGCTGCACATATGCTTGTGTCCAAAGCAAATCTTTCCTTATTCATGTATTCTCTTTGTCTCTTTGTTGCGTCAACATATATTTCCTAGGATAATTCTACTAGCGTGCACCATGGACACTGCCGATCCGATGTCGTGATGTGGCGGCTGGCTAGGGCAAGCAAATGTGGTGGCGGAGGCGCTGTTAGGACGCCGCTGCTGTGCCCTCGGAGCACTCACAGGCAGCAGTATGCTGACGTAGGCGAATGGGTGGGCGGGGAGGAATATTGGTATCGGGCATGCCTCGGGTCATCCGCCGCATGTTGCGAAGGTAGTGCACGGGTGTCACTGAGTGCAAAAGAGAGTTTTGCGGCGTCTTGTGATGACTTTGGCTTTGGACAGGGGAACGGATGCTTCAAACAGCCTTGGGTTCCCTGCAGCTCACGTTTCGTCCCCTCTACCGGTATGAACACGACGTGGTGAGTGCTCTTTCACAAGGCTCTATGTCGATATTTCCGATAACCGATACTATCGATATATTGTATTTATCGCCGATTATCGGATTGCAATATCAAACTATCGATTGTGCAGGTTTTGATGTTCCATATTTTATTTATAACAAATTAGGTATAAATGCCCAAATAATCGATTATTTATCGATTGTGCCGATTATCGATACCATTTTTCGGATATCGGATAGTGTTAGGGATATGACCGATGACATATGTATCACACGTGTCATACCTGTCATACCATGTCATGTCATGTCATGTCATGTCATGTCATATGTTATAATGACATACAGTCGTCAGTACGGTCGACTATGACATGTACAATCATACTATCTGTCATCCGCTCACCATGAGTGACATCTGTCATCGAGAGGCTGATTACAACATCTCGATGATGAAGCAAGACAGTTCTTGAAGAACAAACTGTTCTAAAGGGACTCGTCTTCGCTTCAAGCATGAATTGAACACCATGCGGGTATCATATGGCTTATTCGATCAGCCGATACTGTTGTTCACCCAATGCCTTCGGGTTCACAACCCAATGGTGGTAACGCTTGAGAAGCGTGGGGGCATTGGCGTATATGAGAGAGCATTGAGCTCGAGCAACACTTCTGGATATCAGACTGCACTCATACCCACCAAACTCTTGCGCGTGCTATTGTCGTTCAATAATAGCCGTGCCATACATATCGCTCGCATAGCGAGCCCTAACAGTGGTATTCTACTCGTCCACGCGACGAACGAGGACACATAAGTGTGCAGTGCAGCAATAGAGATATATTGTATATTGTGTATATAACAGCTTAACAGGTTCGCGGTGTTCGCGCATACATACAGGCGACAGCGATCGCACATATACGACCATATATCGAATAACAACATCCGCTGCAGAATCAACAGCGAACGGAGTGCGCGAGGAATTACTGTCGCGAACGCATTCGCTCGCATAAGCATCGTCAGAGTATAACAGCGACAAGGTGTGCTTACTGCATACATATCGCACACATATGCTGTTATCATTCGCAGGGTTGTACGATGTGCGACATACGGACGCGCGAATGATCAAATCGTCATCAGAGTGTATGATCCGTACGCGCTATGGCATTCGTACCATGCGACACATACCGGCGACAGAGATGTTCACCATTCGCAGCGCATATATCAGCGACAGTGATAATTCGCTATTCGCACTAATTGTTCAGTGCAGCGCACGCATCAAAATCTCGTTATTGCAAATGGTTTGCAAAAATCGCTCGTCTACGCGCATACGATGATTTAGCTTGTCAGGATATACGCACACCTGCTATGATTTCATCATGCTCAGATGACGCGCGATGAGGGTGCATAATTTATATATGCAGCACGCTATTCAATATCTGTGATGCGCGCACATGGCATACAGAGATGATGTTTGTTCAATTACTGGCAAATGTACATACAAAGTTTGCAGTCGGACACATAATATGACATCAGATGAATATTGGTGTTGTGCAATCACATGTGTGTGTACTATGCAGCACACATCACACATTCAGCATACACTATCCATACAGTATATACCAAGTGTATGCAGCAATACTATGCATCACAATACCATGTAGCAATACCATGCATCACAATACCATGCAGCAATACTATGCAGCACAATACCATGCAACACTACCATGCAGCATGATTCCACCATGTTATACATTGACATATGCACACATGTATACAACCAACTTGATCACGATAACAGTTGGCATGCATAGGCATACATACCAGATGTTGCATCAAATATCACATAGCATACCTGCTGTGCAAGTTTAAACTATAAACGAACCCACTTGGTATAAGGTGCCGATCATGATCTTAAGACAATAATTAGCTCGGTATTTCCTGACGTAGGATTTGGGATGGGATACTGTTCTACTGTTGATCAATGAAAGGAATACTCACCAGAGCCATGTGTGAAATATACCAAGCAACTCTACCGGAATATCCAAGTACACTAGATATCAGAAAGTCCCGTACTCGTGTGGATAAACTCTGTAAGATAAATAAACCCTAAGCTAGATATACCCGGAACGGTCTCGGACGGTCTCGGAGTCTAGCCTACCTATGACACCGCGTGTGTCACAGTACGAACCTACAGATCAGTCAGCAGTCCAGTGTTGGTCCTCGGGATCTGTCATAGGGGCCTGACCGGGACTCCCAGTCAAGGCTGCCTATACAAATTTCAGCACACCACCCCAACATTGTGGGTGGTGACTGGCTAGGAGAGTCAGAAAATGTAAAGCTGTAAGTGTTAGGGCAGGAGCCAGGGTGACAAGGCCTAACTGCTAATCTAACTGTGCAATTCTGATACACAAATTAGAACCCTCTAGCTAGCACAAGAGCAGAAACTCACAGGCAATTAAGGTCCTGGTAAACTACTGAAAGGCTCTGTGTCAGCAAGTCAAATTGAAGATTTCAAAGGTGTCAAAGTAAAACATAAACCATATTGAAGAAGTCTTTGAGGTCACAGGAGTTCTGCACACCACCATGTTGGTGTGCCTCCAGAGTGAGCAAGAAGTCAATCGACAGTACCAAAGTAGTCAGCGGTGGCCTCACGGAAGTCCATCCCATAATAGGAAGTAAAGAAACCAGCTCCATAATAGTGCTCCACATCAAGAGGACCGCTCTCATGTAAGGCCATGCCGTAGTAGTAGGCCATGCCAATCCCCAAATCTGCCTGAGACAAATCCTGAAAGGCTAGCAGGCTCAGAGTGTCAGGAGGCTCGGGCGGCTGAAGCGGTGGCACATCGTGAGCCAACAAGAAACCCTGAGCCGGGTTCATTGAATCAACAAAATCATTCGTAGAGTAAAATGACGGAGCCTCCCAATCGAGATCACCACTAGGCGAAGGCATCTCCGCAGCCGGTGCACACGCCGACACAACAAAAGCTGTGGATGCCGAAACAGCCACACCTGCAAAAGAAATGCACAAGAGAGAAAGCATGGCGAGAGCGCCGATTGCCGGCGTGCCAAAGCCGAAAGGCGGCACACCGCACCCGACAGCACCGGCCGGAGCTCGCGGCTTCACCGCGAAAGTACCGTCGGCGAAATCCTCGTAGTCGTCCGTGTCATAGCCTGTCAGGTCAGACGGGTGGACGGCGGCGTGATTCACCGTCTGCACGAAGCCTCCGAACTCACCGCATGTCGCCTCCGTGGTGGTCACCCGCGCCGATTGAGTTGGCGCGGGCTCCACATCCTCCACCTGCGAAACAGGCATAGCAGGGGCCGGCACGGCGGACACCGATGCCGCCGCACCACCTGCCGGAACCTGCCCCTCCGGTGTGATCCCTACCGCAGCGGCAGGGCCACACACCAGAGCCGATGCATACCCCTCCGCTCCGCTCCCAGGAATGAAAGATGCGCGGGTAAAATGTACCTTTTCTTGGGCGGCCTGAACCTCAGAGGTGAGGGCATCAAGCCGCCGCAAGATGTCTTCGTCGTCGGTCCCGCCAGAAGGCGGAGGCGGCACGGAGAAACCGTAGCAGTAGGCCGCCACGTCGATCCCACCGACGCCGTCCGTGGAGAGCACCGCGGGCGGACCATACGCCAACGCCGCATGCGAGAATGCCTCCGGTCCAATGTCTGCCGCGTCCCGGAAGACCTGCACGAGCGCCAATGCGTGCAGGCCCTCCGCGTCCTCCTGCTCAATGAACGACGATCGCTCGAAATTGGAAGACGCCACTCCTTCCAATTTTTATTTTTTTTTGTTTTTGGTTTGAAATGCTTCCAAAATGATCATGAGTGACCGGAATGTCGTTGGTTCATCGCCGGGTGCCCCGTACGGCCGTGTGTCGCTTGAATTGGATAGGGTTTCCTTACGTATGTACCCGACTAACCCGTGATAGTGCGAAACAGATAGCAAGTTCGGAGTGGTTTGAGTTATAGTTTGTTATATGCTTATGAAATGCTTCCAAAATGATCATGAGTGACCGGAATGTCGTTGGTTCATCGCCGGGTGCCCCGTACGGCCGTGTGTCGCTTGAATTGGATAGGGTTTCCTTACGTATGTACCCGACTAACCCGTGATAGTGCGAAACAGATAGCAAGTTCGGAGTGGTTTGAGTTATAGTTTGTTATATGCTTATGAAATGCTTCCAAAATGATCATGAGTGACCGGAATGTCGTTGGTTCATCGCCGGGTGCCCCGTACGGCCGTGTGTCGCTTGAATTGGATAGGGTTTCCTTACGTATGTACCCGACTAACCCGTGATAGTGCGAAACAGATAGCAAGTTCGGAGTGGTTTGAGTTATAGTTTGTTATATGCTTATGAAATGCTTCCAAAATGATCATGAGTGACCGGAATGTCGTTGGTTCATCGCCGGGTGCCCCGTACGGCCGTGTGTCGCTTGAATTGGATAGGGTTTCCTTACGTATGTACCCGACTAACCCGTGATAGTGCGAAACAGATAGCAAGTTCGGAGTGGTTTGAGTTATAGTTTGTTATATGCTTATGAAATGCTTCCAAAATGATCATGAGTGACCGGAATGTCGTTGGTTTATCGCCGGGTGCCCCGTACGGCCGTGTGTCGCTTGAATTGGATAGGGTTTCCTTACGTATGTACCCGACTAACCCGTGATCGTGCGAAACAGATAGCAAGTTCGGAGTGGTTTGAGTTATAGTTTGTTATATGCTTATGAAATGATACTAAACATGATCATGAGCTGTGCATGCATGGGAAACAAGTCAAGAACGGATGCTTGTGGCAAACAAGTCAGCAACAAAAGCTTGTGGGATGCACTGATTTTGAAGTGTACTGTCAAGTAGTAAACAATAGCAAAACTAAATAGCAACTACTTCCCCGCCATCGAGTGGAAAAGCTCGAGGAGCTTCTCGGACTTGCCCTCCTCGCCTTCTTCGGCATCAACATCCCCCGAGACGATCTCCTTGTGGATGTTGAGCTCGATCTCCGCAGCCGCCACCGTATCGTCGTCCTCGCTCTTCAGATCGGCAGCGAGTTTTTTTGCAGCCTTCTGGCAAGCCGATAAAAATGCGCGGAGCTCGTCTCCGCGCATCCTTTTCTGCGGTGGCTTTTCCGGGGTCCTTTTCCGGGGGACCGCCGGGGGAGCCATGAGCTCCTTGAGCTTCCCTTTTTGGCCTCCCTGCTCCGTGTTGCTCAGCAGGTGCTGGGTACACGCCACCATCCCTTCGTGGGCGGCGGGGTTCTCCCCTTGGCCCGACCGACCGGCCGCCAGGCTGGTGAACTGCGAATACATGTTGAACATGAGCGCCATATGGGCGCCCTGTCTGCTCAGCTGTTCCTTCGCCAGGTCGGCGTTGCAGGCGAACGCCTGCTTGAGGTCGGACGTGTGTCTCTCGTCCTTCTCCCCCAGCAGCGCGGTGAAATGCTCAGCCGCCAACCGCCGGCCTCGCTCCTCCGCGGACTCGGCCGTCAGTTGGAGCCGCTCCTTCCCCTGCTGCTCCAACTGACGGCGAAGCTCCTCGCACACCTTCGCCTCCTTTTGCCGCTCGGCCTCCGCCAACTCCGCCCGGAGCTCCTTCTCCTTCAAGAGCACGGCCTGCTTCCCCTGCTCCTCCGTGGTCCCCCCAGCTGGAGTGGCTCCCCCGATCGCCCTCTCCAAACTCCGCGCCTTCTCCTCCGCATGCTTCGCCTTCAGCTCGATCAGGCGGAGCTTCTCGGCGTACTTGATCTTCTCCGCATCCTCCAACAATTTCGCCTGCTTCGCCTTTCCTCCTCCGCCGCGACCTTCTCCTCCCGCTGCCGCTTGTGGCCGCTCACGCTCTTCGCCCTTGTCTTCTGCGCGCTCTTGGCCTTCTGCTCCTCAGGCTTCGGGAAGTTGCATCCGTCTTCCTGGTTGCCTGACCACTTGAAGGTGATCACCTCCCTGGCCATACCCCTTTGCAGGGTCTTGGTGGTCAGCGCCCCACCTTTTCCCCCACCGCCAGCCCCCTCGCGGCTGATCTGCGCCACGGTCATCTTGGCCGCATCCCGCGTCCGCTGAATGATCACGCCCATTGCCTGAGAAAAGGCGTACCGGAACGCCATCAAGCTGCGCTTTTCCTTCTCCAGGTCAGCCTGCGTCAAGGCAATCTGACGTCCCTGGGAGCTTCTGCTGCTGCTGCTGCTGCCGCGGGGGTGAAGGGCCATGAACTTCTCGTCCCTCACCAGCAGTGCCTCCGATCCACGTCCCAATGGTAACTGCAGCACCTGGAAGTCCCACCCCTCAAACCCCGAGCTTTTTTGCAGGAACACCAGGCCCTGCGTCTGGCCGCCGTTGGTGCGCAGCACATACCCCAGGCGCAGCACCCCACCGTGCGCCATGGGCAGGTTTTCGTAGTCCGCTTTCAGGAGCACGGGCATTCCCGTGCAGACCAGGCCCGATGTCTTGTCGGGGTACAGCACGTCCGCCCCCCGAAGACCTGCAGCTTGATGCCCGTGTCCATAAGGCCGCTCTTCGGCCCGTAAAACCGGGTGACGAAATTCCCCTTCATGGGAATGCCCGCTTTCGTCACCGGCTGCAGCTCCGCCCTGGGCACCGTCTTGAGGGCGCCCGTCTCCATCACGCCGACCTCCACCTTCTCCTCCGTGACCGAAGACTGGAGGATGACCACTTCGGAGCCCAACATTGCGAGGCCCCCCTCGAAGATGACGTTGTAGTCCACGCCCAAGAGGTTGGCAACCTCCTCGCCTTCCAAGCGCCTGCTTCGCCGGCGAGCTGCGTACTCCACCGTAAACTCTGTCAGGTTGTACACGGGCACATCCGATGACCTATCCACGTACGAATGTGCCCCCCGACGGACGTTCGGCCCCAGCTTTACGGCGTTCGACGGAATCGTCGGCCAGGAACAGCCAGGGTAGGCTTCCCCAAAGTGGAAAACCCCACGCCGGAACATTACTACCTCATATGCCTGCCCTACAAAAAGGGACTCCCTTGCACCACACCGCATATGAGAACCCGGAAATATCCCCACAGGGTACCCTGGAGTGAAGCAAAAAATAAGGGATAGTTCTGTGCCGTCTAAATGCGGGCTCTGCAGATCAGCCCCGGGCAGCGTCAGCAACGCAGACATCCCACCTTTCCCCTTGCGAAGTACGTCCGGTCGCCCGGTCGTGCGCTTCCACCCTGGGTTTGCAATGACCTGCCTCCCTACCTCCGCAATCATCCTCCCCAGAAAACACCTCCGATCCACGTCTCCTATCCACCTACTACTGTCGTAGCGTGCATCCCGGTCCTCTGAATTCAGGTCGGCGAAGTTATTCAACCACTCCCCGGTCACGCATCCATCGTGCTCCTGAGGGGAAACTTCGACGCCCTCAACCCGTGCCACGCAAAACCCTTCCGTTTCCATGTCCCTCTCCCATCCTTCGGGCATTAACACACGGATATTGCACAGGTCGTCCTCACCTGGCGATGGCGTTTCCTTCTCATCCACCGCCTTTC